>VXBP01004053.1:59162-106699 GCA_013400115.1 Rhinopomastus cyanomelas | reverse complement strand
CTTTCAGTCAGGTGGTGAAGGGGGGGGGGGGGCAGCTCTGCTGATGCAGCCATGCAGTCGGTCTACATCTTGGATCCCGCACGTGGCTGGGGCTACACGGCTGCTCGCCGCCCTTCTATAGAGACAGATCAACAGGAAGAGAGACTGTCTGTCATTTCCGCTGCTGAGAAAGACTGGGGGTGCTTAAGTATTGGGGGAGAATTCCTTTGTGCTTAACTGGAGAAAGCAGAAGGACTTGAGAATCCTTAAACCTTGGGCATGAAAGACAGAGTCTGGGTTCTTTGTTTGAAACACATGTCTCCTGCACCGAGGGATGCAGTGCAGTTGCTGAGGAATCAGGCCATCCCGAGTGCGCTGAGCTGGAGAAGCTATGCTGAAGACTGAAGAATTCACCAGTCTGCAAACAGTTTGGGTCTCGCTGTACTGCAGATGGGGGTGATGCATGAATAATAGGGAGGGTGGTGGCACTCATCTCTACTTGACTGGCATGCTCTTTTTCCCCAGACATCTAATGTGAAAGAGGACCCAAGGACCAATACGATAGTGACCTCCCATTGTATTTTTCTCAGAATATGTGATGGCATTTGTGACACAGTTCCTACATTGTGTGCACTGATTTGCATAATATTTTCTTCCTTTCTGTACACAGTTACAGAGTTAATAAACCTTTTTCCAGTTTCCCTAAGCTATCCATTGTCTGGCAAATTTATCCGAGAAGTCATTGAGACCTAACTGCTTTGTTTTCTTCTCCTTTATCTTAAATTGTGGTCTTGAACCCACCACAAAATTGTAGCAAACATTACCTTTACTAATGAGAGAATGCAGCTAATACCTACTTATAGCATTACTTCATCTGTAAAAATGTGCTAAACTGGGTCACTGATATGCTTTGACAAAAGGTAAGATGACAGAGTATGTTGCTGGTATGATGGTGATGTCCCCATGCCTGGAGGCACTTAAGGACAGACTGGATGTGGCATTTATTGCCATGTCTAGCTGATTTTAGCTTGGAAAAGAGGAGACTGAGTGGTGACCTCATTAAAGTCTATAAATATTTGAAGGGTGGGTGTTAGAGGGATAGAGCCAGTCTCTTCTTAATGTCATCTAGTGATGGAATGAGGGGCAATGGTTGTAAGCTGGAACAGAGGAGGTTCCACATCAATCTGAGAAGGAACTTCGTCCCAGTGAGGGTGACAGAGCAGTGGAACAGGCTGCCCAGGGGAGTTGTGGAGTCTCCTTCACTGGAGATGTTTAAGACCCACCTGGATATGCTCCTGTGAGACTTGGTCTAGGTGATTCTGCTGGGGCAAGGGGATTTGACTAGATGATCTTTTGAGGTCCCTTCCAATTCCTAGTAATTCTATGATTCTATGTGGTGGTGTCAGGTCCTAGGCTGGGCTTGATGATCTAGGTCTTTTCTAGCCTCAGTAATTCTGTGATTCTGGTTCAGTGATTAATGCTTATTTCTATTTATTTTTCTACTCTAAATACTTTTGATTCAAAAGAAAAAGTTGGAAAATAGTTAGAAGACGTCCTTTTTTCTCTTCAGCAAAGTACGTTAGCATTTTAAAGCTGCAAAAATCATTAGAGCACAAGCAAAGTACTGTAATTTAAAGTTTTACTTCAGTGATAGTTTCACGTTTTACAAAACACTTGTGTTGCAAGAATAATGGCCATCACATATGCCATAGAATCATAGAATCATAGAATCATAGAATCATTACGGATCGGAAGGGACCTCGAAAGATCATCTAGTCCAATCCGCCTGCAACAGCAGGATCACCTAAACCAAGTCACACAGGAACCTATCCAGTCGGGTCTTGAACATCTCCAGAGAAGGAGACTCCACAACCCCCCTGGGCAGCCTGTTCCAGTGCTCCGTCACCCTCACTGTGAAGAAATTCCTTCTCAGGTTGATGCGGAACCTCCTATGTTCCAGCTTACAACCATTGCCCCTTGTCCTATCACTACATGACACCGAGAACAGCCCAGTGCCATCCTCCTGACACCCACCCCTCAAATATTTGTAGACATTAATGAGGTCGCCCCTCAGTCTCCTCTTATAGGTTTTTTAAATCATCCTCAGATCAGTACATTTATTTTTTAATAGGAATTGGAGTAAAGCCTTCCTTTTCAGAGACTCGCTGTCACTGGCTAATCAAATGCCAGGCTGATGATATTTGAGCAGCACCAGTCACTGCTGATGGAAGTAGAGTATCTGTATCTGAATGTCTTCATTCTTACTTTGTCTTCTGCCAAAATACTTGATTGAAAAATCTACACCAGACCTGAGGAACAGCTAGCTACACTGGCAACTACCAGTTTTTACTCTGTCTATCTGTTTTTCTCTTTCTTTCCTAACGTCAGTGTAAAGCATGATTTCTATTTACATCCTCTGGAGCTCGCATGTGTTACCGCACTCTGATGTGTGACTTGGTCTAGGTGATCCTGCTGGGGCCGGGGGATTGGACTAGATGATCTTTTGAGGTCCCTTCCAGTCCGTGATGATTCTATAGTTCTATGTGTGTAATTCCGAATGCAATCGTTAAGCCGCGCAGCTCTGCCGTACTGCAGGAACTCAGCGTACTGCCCTCTAATGCTGATTTCAAATACAGTTACACGTGTCTGTGTCCTAGGAAATGTGCACCCAACAGTGCTGCTGAGATAGACTTCACAAGGTATTTCTAAAAGAACTGATTAGAAGTCTTCAGAAACCTTCTGTTGAATGAATCTTGCAAAAGGAACAGCATTAAAAGAAGATTTACACAGATACAGTTGGAGTTAAAGTGAGTGAGAAGCTCAAGTAAGATCTCTCATCTGTTCATGGAGGGAAACAGCAAGAGAATCAGTCATTCTTGGCTCTACTTTATAAGGCAGCAAATAAGTATCGTCTGTCTTTCATGTTTGATCAGTTCTATTGTCTCGTAGTTCAGACGATCTCTTTGTTCTTCAGTCTGAGGATTTTTAATTTCATGATAAATATAATTAACTTGGCCCTGAGCACTGTAATTATGGAAAAGAATTGGGTGAGAGGAATTGAGATGCCTGAGCACTAGAGGAGTTTTAACTACATATAGATCCTGTCTTTTACACACAATGACAATTAGTCAAGCTGTAAGTCCTTCTGTGCTCTTATTCAGGTACAGCTAGGGAAAACTAATATTTAGCATTTTAGCAGTAATGTTCCAAAGCAAATATATACTTGATGGGGAAAATGGTGGAGGAAAAAAGCTAAGGAAATTAAATTTCAGTATCCCACCTGCTCCAAGCCCCTGTTTAAAATGTACAGAAGAACCATGAATACGGGGTACGAAAGGAGCAAAAGATTCAGCACAGCAGAAACAGCCTTAATTCAAAGAGGAGCTGGGTGTTTTTCATAGCTTTTTCACTTGCTCTCAAGAGGGTGATGTCACACATGAGTGGAGTCAGACAAATAATTCTTTGAAGTACTGGGACCATCTGTTTTAAAAATGCAAAGAGCAGCTTCCTTCAAAGCTTCCTTCAAAGCTTTCTTCTCAGGAAGTGGCATCATTGGCTTTCTACCTTTGTGGTTTCACCTTGGTGTATCACTGGTCTGTTGGGTAAAAGAAAGTTGAGACAACAAAAGGGTTCAAACATGAAAACCAAATTACATTTATCAGGTGCATCTTGCAAATCACACCCTGCATCTCAGTTGAAAACTAAAGACCCCTCTATCAAATTCCTGATGCGACTGATATCAGGAAATGGCATCCAGGCATTTCTGTTACAATTAAAAAAACTGATGTGTAAGGTCTTGTTTCCTTTACTAAGTCCTATGGCTCTGAGCAAGCACTGAGTTACAGCTTTGTAGCTTGGCTACTTGGAAGATACAGAATTTCATATTTAGCCTGGAGGAGACTCAGAGGGGACCTTATCCCTCTCTACAGCTATGTGAAGGAAGGTTGTAGTTGGGTGGCGGTCAGGCTCTTCTCCCAGGCAACCAGCAACAGGGTGAGAGGGCAGGGCCTGAAGCTGAGCCAGGGGAGGGTTAGGTTAGATGTTAAGAAGCCCTTCCCCATGGAAAGGGTGGTCAGACACTGGAATGGACTGTCCAGGGTAGTGGTGGAGTCCCCATCCCTGGAGGTGTTTAAGGACAGACCAAATGTGGCCCTTAGTGCCAGGGTCTAGCTGATGTGGTGATGTTAGGTCACAGGCTGAACTGGATGATCTCAGAGGTCTTTTCCAGCCTTGATAATCCTCTGATTCTGTGATTATCAGAATATCTGAGTATAACCAACACAGACTGGGGAAATTAAGACTGATTTTCACACCTTTTGAATAATAATAATGAATTATTCACAAACTGAAAGCTTATGAATTGCAACTAAATGCCATTTTCATCAAAAATAAAAAAGTTTGAGGTAGTGATTTTGCCTTATAATGGCAACCTGATTGATAACGTATCAAGAGGAAACAGACAACCAATCTGCAAGAAAAAAATCAATGAAGTTATCAATGGAATGCTTTGCAAAGGTCTATAATAAATCCTTATAAATAATCCCTAATAAATGTAAAGATGGTGGCAGCAGCACACCTATTTGCCTACATATTCAGTACTAGCTAGTGAATATTGCAGCTTTCACAGAGATTTGGCACATATCAGTCTCTGCACGTACCATATTCTGTAAGACAGCGCCTCAGTTAACTTGCATTAAGTAAGTGGTGGAGTCACCATCCCTGGAGGTGGCACTTGGTGCCGCTGTCTGGCCGATGTGGTAATGTTAGGTCATAGGCTGGGCTTGAGGATCTCAGAGGTCTTTTCTAGACTATGTAAGTCTGTGATTCTGTAATTTCTCAGCTGCAAAATGTTTGTATTACTGCATGCCACTTCCCTGACATGTTAACAGGACGAGACAGATAATCACAAAAGAAAAACTCAAACTGGCAAAACTGTATTAAGACAATATCATAGAATCACTGAGGCAGGAAAAGACCTCTGAGATCATCAAGTCCAGCCTAGGACCCAAAATCATCACATCAGCTCGACCACATCACCAAATGCCACATCTAATTGTTTCTGAAACACTTCCAGGGATGACAACTCCACTACACCTTAAACACTAAACACCATCTTTTATAACAAAGATGATTCACACATGTCTTCTGCTAATCTGCAACTCATCAGTCATTGCAACATCTTATTTTTCTATTTCTAATGCAATTATAATTCTCTACAATTTTGCTTAATGTACAGTTTTCCTAGTGTTTCTTGTTTATGTCATGAGATTATTTACCTTTACACATAGACGAGAAAACCAGGATGAAGAAAAATCATAGTCATAATACTAACGAAACCTCATTGTGTTGAAGACCACTTCTCCTTACAAATCAAGTTGTCCAGCTCCTGTACCCCACTGTGATATTTCAGTGCTTCAGCGTCACTGACCATAAATGAGGAAGCTGGATACAAGGACTTGGTTTTCATTCTGTTGATGCAAATAGAGGTCTTGCAGAGTGATCTGCAAAGACTGGAGCATTAGGTTGTAGTTAATGAGATGAAATTTACCAAGTCAAAATGCTGGATGCTGCATCTGTGGTGGAATAACTCCAGGCACGTAAGCCGGGAGAGCAGCCCTGCAGAAAGGGAGCTGTGGGTGCCGTTGACAGCAGGGTCAGCAGATGTGCTGTATGTAGAGTTGGGGCAGCCTCACCTTGCGTACTGGGTGCAGGGCTAGGACCCACCCTTGAAGAATGGTGTGAAGGTTCTGGAATGCATCCAGAGGACAAGAAAGCTGGTGGAAGGGCAGGAAGGAATATCCACTGAGAAGCAGCTGGGGACTTTGGGCTTGGCAAGCGGGAGGAAAGGAGGCTGAGGGGCAACTTCATTTCTCTTTGCAGCTTGCTGAGGAAAGGGAGTGGAGAGGGAAGGGCTGGTCTCTTCTCTCTAGTGCTCAGTGATAAGACACGTGGGAATGGCTCAAACCTGCACCAGGGGAGGTTCATGCTGGACATTAGGAAGCTTTTCTTTAACGACAGGGTCTTCAAACACTGGAACAGGCTTCCTAGAGAGGTGATCAATGCCCCAAGCCTGTCAGTGTCTAAGAGGCACTTGGACAACACCTTTAACAATATGCTTTAACTTTTGGTCAGCCTGAAGTGATCAGGGAGTTGGACTAAATGATCGTTGTGGGTCCTTTCTGACTGAAAAAGGCTGTCCAGTTCTGTTTTACTCTACTCATTCTGATGCTGCAAGTTCCAAATTTATGTCCGTGTCATTCTGTTCAGCATCTTCTGAAACTCTGTGTCCAACTAAATCAGGAAGACTGAGCCCTGCTCTTGCTTTATATCCTGTTCAAATATTCTCCTTTAAATAACGCATTTTTATTAGGAATTTAAAATCTAAAGTCTAGACCTCAATGCATTAGAGGTTTTGACTAAACCAGCAGTTCTTAAGAGCTGCTGTGGCAAAGCATTGATGTGAACTGCCAATCTGATCTGAATGCAGAGAGAAGTCTTCTGTGAGATGTGCAGTCCACCCATTTGTCTTAAACAGTCTCTCTATGGCACAGAGTGAGGAAGGGTCATAGGTGTCTCCACACACAGATGACCCCACCAGTCCACAGCACTTAACTATTGCTCTGTAGGCTTCTGCTGGTCTTGTTTGTCTGGTGATTTCCTCCCATGATCAGTAAGAGTTGCACTAGACATTCAGTGTCTGAAGGGACATACATCTACTTCATGAATATTCAAAGCAATTTCACATGGCTGTGTACGAGAATGTCAGCCTTTTTAAGCTTGTGTCTGACCAAACCTGTGTGTCAGTCTTGGAGCGTAGTGTTCTCAGCCCGGTGGAACTTTGCCCAGGTAACTATAGACCGGTCAGCCTCACCTCCATCCCAGGAAAGGTGGTGGAACAATTTGTCCTGGATGCTGTCTCTAGCCACATCAAGGACAAGAGGGTCATTAGGGACAGTCAGCATGGCTTCACCAAGGGGAAGTCATGTTTGACCAACCTGATAGCCTTTGATGAGGGCATAACCAGGTGGATGGGTGATGGCAGAGCAGTGGATGTGGTCTATCTTGACTTCAGTAAGGCATTTGACACAGTCTCTCACAGCATCCTCGCAGCCAAACTGAGGCAGTGTGGCCTGGATAATTGGATAGTGAGATGGATCATGAACTGGCTGCAGGACTCTGGCAAGACAGTGGTGGTCAATGGGACAGAGTCTACTTGGAGGCCTGTATCTAGTGGACCTCCAAGGGTCGGTACTGGGACCGGTCCTGTTCAATCTATTCATTGATGAGTTGGATGAGGGATTGGCATGCACTGTCAGCAAGTTTGCTGAAGACACAAAGCTGGGTGGTGTTGCCAACACCCCAGCAGACTGTGCTGTCATTCAGTGAGATCTGGACAGGCTGGAGAGCTGGGCAGGTTCGAAATGTAATGAAATACAACAAGGCAAGTGCAGAGTCTTGCATCTGGGCAAGAACAACCCCAGGTACTTGTATAGGCTGAAGACCAACCTGTTGGAGAGCAGCGTAGGAGAAAGGGACCTGGGGTTCCTGGTGGACAGCAGGATGACCATGAGCCAGTAATGCGCACTTGTGGCCAAGAAGACCAAGGCATCCTGGGGTGGATCAGAAAGGGTATGATGAGCAGATCAAGAAAGGTTCTCCTCTCCCTCTACTCTGCACTGCTGAGACAACATCTGGAATATTGCATCCACTTCTGGGCTCCTCAGTTCAAGAAGGACATGGAACTGCTGTAGAGAGTCCAGCGCAGAGCCACAAAGACAGTGCAGAGTGGGGGTTGGGGGGGGAAACCAAGCAGATGACTTCCTACTGACTGCGCAGCTGCAAGAGGGGGGCGGCGGCATCAGCAAGGTGGGCGGCTCCCCCATCTCTCCCTCCCTCCCTCCAGCTCCCAGGCAGGACAAGCCAGGCAGCACAAACCAGCCAGCACCAATGGGAAGCACGTGCACCATCATGTCAAAAAAAAATTGAATCTGATGCAGGATACTCCAAGAAAAGTGGACTTTGATTATTTTTTCATGGAGTACAAAGAAAGAGCTGTTTGTCTGATTGCCAGAATTCAGTGTCAGTGTTCAAGGAATACAATTGCGTCAACACTACGAAACTCAGCATAAAGATAAATATGATTCTTTTGTCAGACAAGTGAGAAAAGATAAAATATCAAGACTGAAACATGGATTGGCCACTCAGCAAAATACTTTTGTGAAGCAGAAGCAGCTCAATATATCATCACTTTGAGCAAGCTATCAAGTTGCCAAGCTCATAGGGTGCAGAGCATTCCTAGAGGGAGAATTTGTTAAAGAACGCCTTCTTTCTGTTGCCAGAGAGATGTGTCCAGAGAAGGCGGATTTATTTAGTACAGCGAGTCTTTCAGGACCTACAGTTACACGAAGGATTGAAGAAATGGGGGGAAATTTGAATCTGCAGTTGCAAAACTCCTCAAAAAAACTTTGCTATTTCTCACTGGCACTCGACGAAAGCAGTGATGTTCGTGATTCTGCACAACTTCTGATTTTCATTCGTGGGACAAATGATTCTTTCGAAGGAGCTCGCTGCACTGAAAAGCATCAAAGGAACAACTACAGGAGAGGATATCTGTGAGAAAGTTTGCCAAACTATGAATGATTTGGAGCTGGACTGGGGTCAACTATTCAGTGTGACAACTGGTGGTGCTCCTAGCACGGTGGGGTCCATGCAAAGAGTGGCTGCACGCATTAACAAAGGGATGGAAATGGCACCTTGCGTTTCTGACAGATGTAACAGAGCTACTCAACAATTTCAATTTCCAACTGCAAGGAAAGGGGCAGCTCATCTGTGATGTGTATTCACACGTGAAAGCATTTCAAGTCAAATCAGACCTGCTCATTAACCAAGTACAGGAGGAAAACTTCTGCCATCTCCCCACAACTCAAAACCTGTCTGCAGAAAGACCAGCAGCTGCATTCCCAAACAAAACACGGATGGATGTACTAGAGATATTGCAAAAGGAGTTTCAAGTTAGATTCAAAGAGCTTTGTCTCCACAAACAGGACAGACAGCTCTTCCAGAACCCATTTTCTGTTGACATCGAAACTGTTGATCCGATTTACCAAATGGAATTGGCCGAACTACAGACTTGTGACTCGCTGAAAGACACAGTCAAATCAAGCAGCCTTCCTAATTTCTGTGCATCTCTCCCCTCAGAGACAAATCATAACCACAGGAACCATGCACTCCAAATCACAACCATCTCTGGCAGCACCTATGTCTGTGAGCAGACTTTTTGCCGAATGAAAGATCTGAAATCTCCCATCAGATCCAGACTGATGAACCCTTGCATCACTTGCTACGGCTAGCAGTGACAAATACGGAACCTAACATCGACCAGCTCACCAGCCAAAAGCAGGCCCATAGTCCACACTGAAATATTATTTGTTTTTGTTGGTTACAATTGTCCTTCATTTTAAACATTGCATTCTTCTTCCTGTTTTTTGTGCACTACCAGAAATAAAATATGTGCAGTGTGCACAGGAATTCATTCCATTTTTTCCAAACGATAGCCCGGCCCCCGACAGTGTCTGAGGGACAGTGAACCGGCCCCCTGTTTAAAAAGTTTGAGGATCCCTGGTCTAATCCAAATAGGAAGAGCCCTGCAATGCAGGAAGGGACCTGTCCTTTTACACACCCACTCCCAGTGAGAGGACTGAAGCATGAATGGGCAGCGATGGGTTGGGAATGCAGCAGCACACGACACTAGGGCCCAAGGCTCACGGTGCAATTTGTCAGGCCTAGCTTTGCTCTAGGCAGCTCTGTGCTCTTGCTTGTGTAATTACCCTGAACAGGGCTCATACTTTCCTTTGCTATTGCAATTCACGCAGTCCTGACCGGACCTCTTGGGTCACACAGGGAGAAGTGCCTTTGTGGTGTCATCTGACACAGCCAACACACTTAGATAGGAAACGACTTACTTGCTGGAGTAATGTTTGAAAACTGTCTCATTACTTAGTAGCCATCACTTCTAGGATTCACAAAACCCACTGTGAAGGGCATCATGGTCCTGCATCTGGGTGGAGGCAATCCTAAGCACAAATACAGGCTGGGCAGTGACTGGCTGCAGAGTAGCCCTGAGGAGAGGGACTTGGGGGTGCCTGTGGATGAAAAGCTCAACATGAGCCAGCAGTGTGCACTTGCAGCCCAGAAGGCAAACCGGATCCTGGGCTGCATCAGAAGTGTGGCCAACAGGTCGAGGGAGGTGATTCTCCCCCTCTACTCCTCTCTGGTGAGACCCCACTTGGAGGACTGCGTCCAGTTCTGGAGCCCTTATTACAAGAGGGATGTGGACGTGCTGGAGCGAGTGCAGAGGAGGGCCACGAGGATGATCAGAGGGCTGGAGCACCTCTCCTGTGAGGCCAGACAGAGAGTTGGGGCTGTTCAGTCTGGAGAAGAGGAGGCTCCAAGGTGACCTAATTGTGGCCTTCCAGTATCTGAAGGGGGCTACAAAAAGGCTGGGGAGGGGCTTTTTAGGATGTCAGGTAGCGACAGGACTGGGGGAATGGAGCAAAGCTGGAGATGGGGAGATTTAGAGTGGATGTGAGGAGGAAGTTCTTCACTGTGAGAGTGGTGAGAGCCTGGAATGGGTTGCCCAGGGAGGTGGTTGGGGCCCCATTCCTGGAGGTGTTTAAAGCCGGAATGGATGAGGCTCTGGCCAGCCTGGTCTAGGGTGGGGTGTCCCTGCCCATGGCAGGGGAGTTGGAACTCCCCTTCTAACCCTGACTGACTGTATGACTTGGTCTAGGTGTCCGGCTGTGGCAGGGGGATTGGACTGGATGATCTTTTGAGGTCCCTTCCAATCCCTAATGATTCTATGATTCCATGATTCCATCTATGACCAAGGAGTTCAGAGTCGGGTCCTCACAGCCTGAGTGATGCTGTCAACTTCCTGTAAGAGTATGTACAGACAAAAATATTTGCTGGACCGTAGACAAAATTTAGTATTGATTTTCAAAATGAATAAAGTTTATTACAATAAATCATTTATACAATATATTTTATTTTAGCTTCTTGAAAAACAGAGTATTCTAAAAACCACGTACGTCTATAATACATTAAAATTCCTTAAAATCTATATACAAAATTGTATAAACATTAACAGGTTTTGAGAGTAGTGACAAACTTTTCCAAGAAAGGGGTGGAAAGTGGTAACTTAACTCTTCCAAGAAATAGTTTTTAAACTGTGACTTTTACTTGTGTTAAGAATCCCTTTGATATTTCAAATTCTATAACTGACGTAGAGCTGTCATGACTATTTTTATGCCAAGAGTTTATATATCAAAGAATTAAAATTAGCACAAACACACATCTCTGAGTATGATACATCAAAAGAGCTGGTGACCCAAACATCACATTAATTCAGTGATACTACTACTCCACAGCACTTAAGGATGCCTGGCACTCTGCAGAATAAAAAACCATCACAGTGTTTGATACTCACAAACAACAGTGCTCCAAAATGGATAATGCCAAGAAGGTTTTGCTGCCCAGCCCATATTGTCAAGCAAACACTTTCCAACGTCTGTTCCTCCACATGGTGCCTTGTCCTGACCATTTAACTGCTGGTAGCACTGGGGTGCAATGGTTTGACTCTTGCTAGTCTGGAAAGGCCGAGTCTAAGACACTGAGTAGGTGACTTAAGCGAAACGTACTTCGCAGGGTTATTACTGCTTCCTGATGCAGCTAGAAATAAGACCAAAAAAAAAAAGGTGTAAGAGTTTTTGAAAGAAAAAAACACAAATCATATCATTATAGTTTTCATAGCATGACAAAAACACACCTAAAGATCATAGAATTATAGAATAATTTTGGCTGGAAGAGACCTTCCCAGATGATCATGATCGTCAAGCACAAGCTTTAAGATACTGAAAAAAGGGCTGAACATGGCCCAGAAGTACATGAACATCAGCAGCCTCACTGTGAACCAACGTATTTGGGACCCACTGCAGCACACAGATACAGCACACAGTTTCATTAACCAGCCACACGTTGGAACAACAATGGACAGGCACATGAAGACTGGTCCCAGCGCATTTTCAGTTGCTTCACAGTGAATCACACAATCCAACACAATTCCAAGCGGGCAAAGAAGGCTTACGGAAAAAAGCGCCAAACAGAAAGAAGTTTGTACAGAAGAGAGTACATATAAAGGAAACTCCAAGCAGCCAGCAGAAGGCACCAGCAGCATGCTCAGGATAAAGCTTCTAACCATCTGCTCTGCGACAGCAATGAAAACGCTCCAGTATTTCTTTAGCATTACTTGCTTAGAATACATAAAGTACATACAAGAGATAAAGAAAGGTCTTAATAAGAAAGAAATGGCAATAAGACAATCTCTTAATTAAGACCTCATCCACGCTTTGGAAAATATTTTATTAACCTTCCCACATACACAAATTCTGGATAACGCTGCTAAGAGGAAAAGAAACAAAGAGATAGTTTTAATTCCTTTGCTTTTTTTTTAAATCTAAGGTCAAAAGAAGAGCTTTCCTTAGAAGAGAGCAGTCATCTTTTGTGAAATACTGTTCATTTTCTTGTCAGAGAGAACTGCTAAAAACTTGTGTCCACTAATGTATCTGTTGGCAGTTATAATATTACAGGTACCTGGTGGTATCCATTTAGGTTTCTTGTCTGTTATAGGACTCGATGTATGTAGAGGCCTCCCAACTGGTTCTGAAGAACTGGACATCTTTTGTGGTGGCTTCGATTTTTGTTCCGTCATCCATGACGGAGAAACTACTTTGTTAGAAAATAAAAGCAACCTTAGGAAAATACTCTTTAGCACTGCAAAAGGTGACAGATCATTGTGCAGCATGAGCTCTGCATTGAGTGAAACATCAAGTATGTCACTAGATTGTTGTATCTTTAACAGAATAGACTCACACCTGCAGTGCTGTTAAGACTCTGGAATTTCAACCCTGGTTTGAAAACAAGCAGTATGTCAATTTCTCCTTGAAGATCTGCCAGGTACAAAATTTCTAAGAGGGAAGCTACACAAAGCAAACCAGTCATTGCCTGTCATAAATAAAACTAACTTCATAAACTAAACTAGGTTTTAAACTAGGTCTGAAATTAAAGCACGTTACCAAGTCGGAAGCGTGATTATAACAATTTCCTTACGTTATTTAAATTATCTTGTATTAGCAACATAGTGAACAATTAATTTTGAAGGGTATGTGGACTTAAATGTATTCCACCAAGTCCTTAGTAGAACTAGCATTCTTTATCCTCAAATTAAAAATTCTTAACTCCAACTGCAAGAGGAAGCTCTGAGGTAGTACTTGAAAAAAAAAGCAACAAACCAGATCACTCAGTTATTTAAGCTTTTCTAAAAAGCTATATATATGTAAGTAACAAACTCTGTTCACTTTTGTTTTAAGGATTATCAATTAAGTATAAAATGCATTTCTTTCCTTTTTGTTTTCTACTCTACTTTTCCTCTGCATAGAGTCATTCCCACCATAACCCTGCACAGCAAATCAGCCAAATGTATCCACTCATTCAGTGAGGAATTTTTATTACAAAGAATCACAGAATCATAGAATCATCAGGGATTGGAAGGGACCTGAAAAGATCATCTAGTCCAATCCCCCTGCCACAGCAGGATCACCCAGACCAAGTTGCACAGGAACACATCCAGGTGGGTTTTAAACGTCTCCAGAGAAGGAGACTCCACCACCCCCCTGGGCAGCCCCTTCCAGTGCTGTGTGACCCTCACTGGGAAGAAGTTCCTTCTGATATTTATATGGAACCTCCTCTGTTCCAGCTGACACCCACTGCCCCTTGTCCTATCACTAGATGACACTGAGAAGAGCCTGGCTCCATCCTCCTGACACCCACCCCTCACATATTTATAGACATTAATGAGGTCACCCCTCAGTCTCCTCTCCTCTAAGCTAAAAAGACCCAGCTCCCTCAGCCTTTCCTCATAAAGGGAGGTGTTCCACTTCCTTCATCATCCTCATTGCTCTACGCTGGGCTCCCTCCAGAAGATCCGTGTCCTTATTGAACTGAGGGCCCAGAATTGGACACAATACTCCAGATGTGGTCTCACTAGGGCAGAGTAGAGGGGGAATATTCTAGATGTGGTCTCATCAGGGTAAATTTACCTGCAGTATTAATTTTGGATTTGGGAGTTTTCTTTTCTCTTTCAGCTGGCATCTTTTGTCTGGTTTTCTTTTTATTTTCTTTGGCTTTCTTCTTTTGTATAGCAAAGTCTTCATCATTGTCTTCACTATAATCTGAACCTTCTTCTGACTCCTCACCTACAGCGAGGAAAACGGATGCCATTACAGGAAATTCCCCAGACAACAACAGGAAAAATGAAGATAGGCTCTTTAAAAGAGAAAAAACTTTCCTGATCAAAGATCACAGAATCACAGAACATTAGGGATTGGAAGGGACATTGAAAGATCATCTAGTCAAATCCCCCTGCCACAGCAGGACCACGTAAATCCAGTCACACAGGAACATGTCCATGTGGGTTTTAAAAATCTCCAGAGAAGGAGACTCCACAACCTCCCTGTGGAGCCCCTTTCAGTGCTCTGTCACCCTCACGGTGAAGAAGTTCCTTCTCGTATTTATGTGGAACCTCCTATGTTCCAGCTTACAACAGGAAGAAAGATGGTAGAAGAAATTTGTTCGGACATCCTGCAGCAAACGCAGAGAAGCAGTATCACACTTATCAGTTTGAGGGGTGTGCATAAAATAAGCTCCAGTGCTCAGATTCACTGGTGTCAGAGTGGTAACACTTCAGTTGAAGTATTTAAAGATAATGCTTCAGGAAGGGCATGGGGCGGTGGGGGGAGGAAGAAGGCACAGAAGCAGCAGCGTGCTTCTCACTGTAAACTACATGCATGCAGCACATCTAAGGAAAAGGTACTATACAGAAGAACTTACTGGGTTCTGACTCTAGGTCAGAGTCAGTAGTGCGCTCTCTGTCATCACTGTCAGCAGTCAGTAACTTCCGATGTACTGGAACTTTAGATGCTGCTGTCCTTTGACTGCAGTCTCCCCTCGGCGTGTCACCATCCACGACCTGATTCAGACCTGGAATACACATGGTGGTCTAATTAATTTCAATTCACAGTACATCTCTTCTCTTTCACAAAGGAAGCAGGTATTTACGATCCCAAGATTTCTGTGGCGTTGACGTGCACTACACAAAAGCCTACCACTGGCATTTGTTTGTACATGATTCTCATTCTCATAGAATCATTACGGACTGGAAGGGACCTCGAAAGATCATCCAGTCCAGTCCCCCCGGTTGTGAAAGCTGCCAATATTTATCTGTAGTAAAAAAATGGACAAAAGACAAAAAAACCAAACAACTGGAAAAATTAACTTTCCCGTGGCCCAGAAAATGTTATGATCACGTGTATTTGATGCTTAGGCATGGTGGAACCATCAAGGAGCTGAGACTAAGTGTTGCTTCTTGAAGAAGTAAATAAACTCAACATCTAAACACATCACACATCTCTTGCTTTTTCCAACTAACTTCTAATGATCTGTACCAAACTCATTCAGCAAACCACAGCTTTTCCCTGAGAAAGACCGAGGTCACATTTTTAATGAAACAATTAAACTTCATCCTCCAAGTCTTTAAAGACCCCACAGAACTGAAAACCACAAACCAAACAAAGATAAGCGACATAAATGTATCTTGCAATGCAATTTCTGAAGTGTATGAGAACAACTTACCTACAAGTTCACTGTCTGCACTGCAGCTGGATAGAAGGGGTCTCCTGTGTACCTTCTCTGATTCAATATTCTTACCTGCTTTACAATGAGAAAGCATCTAAAAGCCATGTTATATAAAGTCAAGATATTAATAAATTAAACTAGCAAACATTTTTATCTGTTTTGAATCAATCTATGTTGGAAGATCCCAGTTTTACCTTTCTCACAGCAAAAAAACCCCAGAACATTAGAAGACAGACGCTACCTAGAAATTCTCATTTCCTTATCATGACATCTTGAACCAAAATATGACCTTCAAACTATTTCACTGTAAAATAAATAGTGTTGAAAGTCACTAAATAAAAATTGTTGCATTGAACTGTAAAACTGAACTGTAAAATAACCTTGTTCTTCTGAATTCTGCACCTCAAGGGTATCTGCGGGTTTTTCTTTGATGGATAAGGCTAAGGCAACTTCCAAATCTCTTTGATAAAGTTTGTCATCCAAGGATATCCTACGAAAAAAACGAAACCCAAATATTCTCAATAATAAAACAACGATATAAGTGCTAAATCTATTTGTGATTCACTGAACTTTACACTGAAATACTTGTAAAGAGATGAGTATTTCCGTGCCTTATAAACATGTCAGATTATGATTGTTACTACCTGAAAGCATGCACATAAGGTACACTCTAATATTTAAAGCACACTACGCTTGGAAGTATTGTAATTGTAAAACATTTGATAGACAGAGCTGGACTGGTATTGTGCTAATATCACAGAAGAAGGTGATTACATGAGTTTAAAATACTGCACTGAAGTGTAATACTTACACACAACCAACCACTCCAATCATCAGATTTCCTTTTTTTCATTGGCATCGACTTTGTTTTCTATCAGGTTTTAAACATACTCTTTTTTAAGAGGTCAAATTTGCCTTTATGCCTCTTAATTTTAGGAGTCCCTATGTAACTCAGAATTGCACGGCTGAGATACCAACACAAGATCAGAAACACAAACACGCTTCTGCACCCACACAGGCTGCTTGCTGGAGTTTTTACAACTGAAACAGAACAGATGCACCTCACTACCAACTCAGCCAAGTTTTCCTGACTGGTTATCCCTGATTTTTCAACCACACCAATAAGGCTGAAAAAAATTACCACATTAATATATTAGTTGGTTATTCTCAGCTGCTTAAAACTCTAGGGGAAAAAAACAAAATCAAAACAAATACTACTTCTGAAGTCCATCTTTACAAAGAGTTGACTTCATTTTAATATTTCTTACCGTTTACTAGGTGTTTGCTTTTGTGACAGAGTCAATTCCTTGTGTGGCTTCTTTTGCTTCTCTTTTTTCTCCTTCTTTGAATCCTTGAGCTGTGTTCTGGATTTTTTACTTGAAGGTGCAGCTACACACGCAAAGTCTTCATCTGTTTAGGAAACAGCAACAAGCTTTACTGAATGCTCCTATACTCTTCCATATGACCAAAAGAAGTCATTCAACTTCATTTTATTACACACTGAAAATACACCAAAACCAACTTTTTTGAAAGGAATTTATTTTTGAAGATGACAACAACTCCTAACTCTACTCCTCTTATGTGGACTTTAAATGAAAATTTAACAGGACCTCTTCTGCATAAACTTTTATTCAAAAGGCAATTGTTTTCATTTTTATTACTGACAAGGTAATAAAGCTGCCATGTCCAATGTGCCAGACAGATTTTCAGCAAACAGAAGTTAACCTTTTGCTGACCAGCAATCAATTACAATAGCAACTGCTGTCATGAAACATTTTGAGCTCTTGGTGCTCTGGGACTTACTCCCTAAGAAACATCAGCCGCTCACCTTTTTCTATTATTTTCATACTGTCCCTTACCAAATACGATGCGTTTCTCTGATTAGGAAAGGAAACTACAAGGCAAGAAAAATCTGCCTTTCTTCCAGGTGAAGACACTGCAGCTCATATGTGTCATATGAGGACATATGGAACCTGTGTTGCTGGAAGGGGTAAGGAATCTGGAGCTGTTTAGTCTAGAGAAGAGGAGACAGAGGGGAGACATTCTTGCTCTCTACAACTACGTGAAAGGAGGTTGTAGAAAGGTGAAGGCTGGTCTCCTCTCCCTAGCGGCTATGAGCAACAGGACACGGAGAAATGGCCTTAAGCTGTGCCATGGGAGCTTCATAGGATCATAGGATGTTAGGGGTTGGAAGGGACCCAAGAGATCATCGAGTCCAACCCCCCTGCCGCAGCAGGACAAAACTATCTAACACAGATCACAGAGGAACACATCCAGGCGGCCTTGAAAGTCCCCAGAGAAGGACTGGGGGAGTCTGTTCCAGTGCTCCGTGACCCTCACAGCAAAGAAGTTCCCCCTTGTGTTGAGGCGGAACCTCCTCTGATGCAACTTACACCCATTGCTCCTTGTCCTGTCACAGGGAGCAAGTGAAAAGAGCCTGTCCCCCCGCTCCTGGCCAGCCTTCAGGTACTTATAAACATTGACCAAATCTCCCCTAAGTCTTCTCTTCTCCAGACTAAAAAGCCCCAAGTCCCTCAGCCTCTCCTCATAAGCCATGCCCTCCTGTCCCCTAATCATCCTCGTAGCCCTCCGCTGGACCCTCTCCAGTAGATCCTTGTCCCTCTTAAACTGGGGGGCCCAAAACTGAACACAGTACTCAAGATGAGGCCTCACCAGGGCAGAGTAGAGGGGGAGAAGAACTTCCCTCGATCTGCTGGACACACTCCTCCTAATACACCCCAGGATCCCATTGGCCTTCTTGGCCACCAGGGCACATTGCTGTGCCATGGTTAACCTGTTGTCCACCAGGACCCCCAGGTCCCTCTCCACAGGACTGCTTTCCAGTAGATCACCTCCCAGCCTGTACTGGTGGAGTTTGTTATTCCTCCCCAGATGCAGGACTCTGCACTTGTCCCTGTTGAACCTCATCTGGTTTCTCTGTGCCCAGCCCTCCAGTCTGTCCAGGTCTCTCTGGATGGCAGCACAGCCCTCAGCCGTATCAGCCAAACCTCCCAGCTTGGTGTCGTCGGCAAACTTGCTGAGCAGACACTCTGTGCCCTCATCAATGTCATTGATGAAGATGCTGAAGAAGACCGGTCCCAGCACCGATCCCTGGGGGACACCACTAGTCACAGCTCTCCAGCTGGACCTGGCACCATTGATCATCAGGTTGGATGTCAGGGGGAATTTCTTTCCCAAAAGGGCTGTCAGGCATTGGAACAGCCTGTCCATGGAGGAGGTTCAGTCCCCACCCCTGGAGGTGTCAAAGAGGTAGGTGTTGTGTTGAGGGACACAGTTTAGTAGTGCTGATAGGGCTAGGAAAAGGTTGGACTTGATGATCCTGAAGGTCTCTTCTAGCCGAAACTGTTCTGTTATTTACTTTTGACCTTCCTTTCCTGCCAATTCAAACTCTTCCCTGGATCTGGCAAACAGCAAAACACAAAATCTCATGAAAGCAACTAAACTCCGTAAGAAAGCCCAGAGGCAGAGGAGGGCTACCTGGAAAACAAATAGCCTGCCTGAGGCAGGCAGAGAAACAGATCTTCCTGCAACAAGACCCAGTATGCATTCCCCAGTTTCATGTAATCATAGAACAGTTTCAGTTGCAGAAGATCAAGTCTAACCTTCTCCTAGCACTGTCAGCACCACTAAACCATGTTCCCCAGTGCAACAACTACCCTGCCCAGGGAGGCTGAGGAGTCTCCCTCTCTGGAGACGTTTAAAACCTGGCTGGACATGTTCCTGTGTGATTTGATCTAGGTGATCCTGCTGTGGCACGGGGATTGGCCTAAATGATCTTTTGAGGTCCCTTCCAATCTGTAGTGTTCTGTGATTCTGTGGTAACACCTCCCTGGGCAAGCTCTTCAGGAAAGAACCCTTTCAGGAAAGAAATTCCTCCTGACATCCAACCCCAAGCTCCCCTGGCACAGCATTAGGCCATTTCCCTATGTCCTATCATTTATAGCCACTAAGGAGAACAGACCAACCTCTGCCTCTCTACAACCTCAAGTAGTTGTAGAGAGCAAGAAGGCTTCCCCTCAATCTCTCTTCTCCAGGCTACACAGAGCAGATCCCTTAGCTATTCCTCACATGAAACAGGTTCCAAATCCTTCACTAGCTTGGAAGTCACCTCTGTCCCCTCTCCAGCCCCTCTTGTAGTGATGGTCCCAACACTGGACACAAGGACTCAAGGTGTGGCCTCACCAAAGCTGAGTAGAGATCCCCTCTCTGCTCCTGCCAGCAACACTGTTCCTGATACAGGCCAGGATGCCACTGGCCTTCTTGGTCACCTAGACTCACTGTTGGCTCCTGTTCAGCCGGCCCTTTATTTAAACACCTCCAAGTCGCTCTCTGTCTGGCAGCTCTCCAGCCACTGCTCCCCAAGCCTGTAGCTGCTGGGGGGTTTTGTGGTCCAAGTGCAGGACTTGGGATCTGGCGTGATTGAAACTCATGGAACTGGCCTTGGCCCAGTGATCCAGCCTGCCTGGATCCTGATGCAAAACCTGCTGACTCTCCAGCAGATCCTGCACACTGCTGCGGTACTTTGGCCTTCATACTCGTATTGAACTGGGAAACTAATAGCGCTCCCAGAAGATCTGTAGAGAAAGCAGTCACCAGCCTTACCAATGAACCCATAGTCCGGCACCCTGCGCAGCCGCATCAGTGTGGTAGCTACGGAGAAGCACACGCCACTTACCATCATCTTCCAAATCCCCAAACTGAGAGTAATCGACAACGTTCTTGTTCCTGTGGCAAAAAACACCAGACATTGTGAACCCGTAAGTGCTGAGCTCGTCCTCGATGTGGGGGTAAACCGTGCTCTATAAGACAAAAGCAACTCGCACTGAAACGTCTCCAGGACCGATGCTGCCCTACATGGCCTTAATATCAGTAGCGGGAGGTCACCGGTGGCCCCCCCAGCCGACTCCTCCCGTCACCCCATCACCTCCGCCGCCAACGGCCGCCGAAGACGCGAGCGCGCCCGGGGCTTTCGAGGAAACGTCACGCGGCAAGGCGCGAGCTCCCGGCGCTCCCCCAACTACTCTCCGCGCGCCGCCGCAGGCCTCCGCGCGCCCCGCGCGCGCCCCTCGCGCAGCCGTCACGCACCCGTCACGCACCTCCGCACCGGCCGCGCCATCCCAACGGCGAGCAGCGCGCAACAGAGCGCACAGGCCCGTGACGAAACTGCTGTTGCCAGCCCTGCCCTCTCCCGGCACTTTCGCCACGGGCCGGGCGAGCGCCGAATCTGCGGTTCCGGACACTGAGGGTCTCAGGAGCGGGCGGGGGCCGCTCGGTGCCTTCGGTAGTCAGAGAAGCGTCTATGGCCTCTGCCGCCGAGTTCCGGCACTTGCTCGCCCGGAGCACCAGGTTGGTGAAGGGGGCAAGGGGTGTTGTTCTTGCCCTTGGCGGTGGGGGAGCGGCTCCGACCTGTGCCGTCCCAGGGGCTGGGTTCTCCCGGGGTTTTTGCCCAGGGTGGAGGGAAAGGCCTTGTCCAACCCACTGAACCGTGTTTTATCGGGAAGCAGCACAGAGACCCCCGTCAGTTCAGTGTTTCTAAATGGTGCTGCTTAAATCCATCTCGGCCGTGAAATAAGAGGCTGCCCCGGCTTGGATGTGGTTTCTCTGAGATGCTTCACAGAATCATAGGATGGTTTAGCTTGGGAGGGACTTCAGCGATCATTTAGTTCCAAACCCTTGCCATGGGCAGGAACACCTCTCACCGGACCAGGCTGCCCAGAGCGCCATCCAGCCTGACCTGGAACACTTCCAGGAAGGGGCATCCTTCCACAACCTGCCTGGACAACCATCTCCAGTGCCTCGGCACCCTAACTGGTGGAATTTCTTCTGAATCAACCTTTTGAGCTTGAAACCATCCCCCTTGTCCTTCCATTAGTCCCTTGTAAAAAGCACTTCCCGAGCTTTCCTGTAGGGCTCTCTGCAGATACTGAAAGGCTGCTGTAAGAGCCCCGCAGAGCTTTCTGTTCTCCAAGCTGAACTTGTTTGTTGTTACTGTGATTTGTAATCGGTTTGTGTAAGGTAGCACACAAAAATAATTTGAAAAAACCCCAAGGCAAACACCCTTATAAACAGGTCTCGTGGATTTTTCTGTGGAAAATACACTTCTTTTTCTTGTTTCTGCTTTTTTGGTACCGTGAATTTTAGCTCTGGGGATATACCAGCTGGAGTAATGTGTCCCGTTTTGCAGGTGATGTTTAAACAAGGAGAAGTCTTTGTGGATGGAAAAATAACTGCCACAGGTAGCATCATGGAATAGTTTTGACTGGAAGAGACGTTCAAGGTCATGTCCAGCATTTTCCTAGCCCTGTCATCACCACTAAACCATGTCCTCCTAATATCTGTACCCTTCCTGTATTGTTATCCTGTAGATGGTTCTTTTGCTTTGCTTTTTAAAAATGATACTGTTTACAAACAGTGCCAATCTATCCTAAAGCAGGTTAGGATAAGCTTTTTTAAAAATTACTGCAAACTTTTGCAACACCTCCCCCTACCCTAAGTCTATCACCTGCAGAAGGAGGACATAAAATCCTAATGCCCTGTGAAGGATTTCAGATTTTGAGAGACACAGGGCAGCAGCTGCAGTGCCCTAGTTAAAGTTTGCTGTTTATGAAGATTTCTTCTGTCCTAGTTCTGACTTTAAGTCAGGAGGCTCATACTGTAATTTCTAAGAGTCATTACCCAAATTCATATGTTGATACAATCAATTACAGTGTGGAAACATTCCATGTTTTAGAAACTGGTATTTATGGTGCCATTTCCACCTGTGTGTTTGAAAGTTAAATTTGTCATGAGTATCTATGAGTAATTTGGTGGTTTAAGTTTTCTCACTGGAAGCTATTGAATGTTAATGAAGCCATGGTTTCCCTTAGCAATTTTTACTTATGATTTTACAAGACTGTAATTCATGTTACTGCCATTTCTTAATGCAGAAAATCAAACCAAGAAGATGAAGCCTAATAAAGGAAAGACCTGCACAAGGGAGAGAGATTATGTGTACAAATTCAGTGCTGGAAATCAACATGTAGTGCTTACTGTGCCTCTCAGAGTCCCTGTGCAAGAGAATATTAGTCACTTGCATGGGCGTCTAATGCTTCTGCACAATCTGCCATGCTTCATAGAAAACGGTAAGAATTGATTTCATAAATTAGTGTCATATGTCAGTGTCTACAAGTGACTTACAGCCTGCTTTCAGAAACCAAAAGAAGGATATTTATTGGAACAGTCTACAAAAATTTGGTTTTAAAACAGCAAAACATTAAAATTACAGTCAACACTAGCAAGTGGGGTGCCCAAGTAAAAGGTTTTCAGAAGAACTTTTATTTGTAGGTTTGCTAGGTATTGACAAATGAGTAAGAAACAATGTAATTCAATATTGCCTTAGATACTACGGAGGCAAAAAGTTTGTGAAGCAGTGGAATAATTTATTTACAACTCAGAGTAGGGCTCAGCAAGACATGGAACCTTGTGAGCCAGGTTCTACAGCACCGTTTGCTAGTTATAGAGTTCCTGATTTCCATACCTACCTGATCCATGAGGAAGTTCATACATATGCTATTAGTTTTACATAATACACATGCTCTATCTGGGAGGAGCTTACGGTTAAAGGTCTGGGGGGGGCGGGCGGGTCTGCTCCAAGTTGAATTTTCCGCTTGTCACCGTTGCTTCTAGAGTGTAGAAGATTCTTGCTATGCAAGCTGCTTCTCCATTGTTTTCTTCTTTGCAAGGCTGAAGAGTTCTCCACAAGCTAAGTTAGTCTAAACAACGCTAGACAGCAATTCTAAATGTAATGCCAAAGCAGCCTACTGTTACCTGCTCAACTTCACCTAATAGCCTATTCATCTATTAACCTTTAATAAAAATGCTCCCAACTCACTGTTATTTCTCACAACATGTTTTATTGATGGACATTTCTTCTCTTGTATTAGACCTGAAGCAATCTCTTAATAAGTTTGTAGAAGAGGAAACTATAAAAGATTATGATAGAGAAGCTGAAAGCGCTTTGGAAGCAGTGAAATTAGGAAAAGTAGACCTCAGTCAGCTGGCAGATACTTGGGCTAAAGCTTACAAAGAGGTAAGATTGAGGCTGAAAAGTTTATGTTTGAGACTTGCTTTGTGAGAGTGTGTGAACATGTACAATCACCTGTGTGAAGATGCAAAATTAGGCTGAAATTCACCCCTTCTGTTCAGTTCTCACAAATTTTTCTTTTAACCTGAAAGTGATCATTAACTCTTCAACCTGCAGGTTCTAATTCAGTTTTTTCCCTGAATTTCAGAGTCAGAAGATACAAAATTAAGAGGTAAATTGCTAGTTTACAAAAATAGACATAAGAGATATGGAATCAAAATAAGAGATAGTGAAGTGGTGCTGAATCCTAAATCTCAATACAAGCAATGAAGGCTCCAGAGACAAACCTGGGAGAGACTTCTAAGCTCATTTTCAGAGTTTTTCTGTCTGTTTTACTTCAGTAATTATGAGATGGAGTCGTATGTCCAGTATTGGTTGTGATCGTCACAATAGACAGATGCAAGTGAATAATATATGACAGAACATATGTCTGTTATGAAGTGAACTGAAAGAAAGCTGGCTGCCTGATTGAATGTCAACAGTATGAAATTAGCTTAACCTTTGTCACCAGTTGACCAGCTGCTCAGGGCTGGGGCACACTAATTAGCAAAGCGCTGCTGAGTTGAAGAACAACAGGTAAGACACAGTTGCCACTTGTGAGTCAAACTGGTGAAAAAGAGAGAACTGGTCTCAAGAAGACAAGGACAATTTCCTTTCAACTGTAAGCTTCAATTTGCTGATGCATTCCCTAACACACAAAACAACAAGGAGTGCTAATGAGCCATTTCCAGCGTCCAACCTCTGTGCTCTTTGAAGCATGGTAGTGACACCACCATCCCCAGAGACATTCCCTCAGTCTCATCCCTAACTATGAAGGGAGATCTCTACATCTCTGCAGCCCCACCAACTACTTTATCATGGGTCTCCTTGAAGTCTGTGTCCTCTCCTTGCTGACTCTCTTGGGCTACCTGGACTCCAGATCACCTCACTCTCTGCTGTTTTGTGTCACATTCTGAGGTGAAGACTGTGGGGTCTTCCTCCTCCTTCTTCCACAGAGCTGGGGCTGCAGTGCAGCTGTCTTCTCCCACTGCATCCCAAATAAAAACAGGAGCTCCAAAAAAACCCAAACCCCTAAGCAAATGAAAAAAACAGCCCCAAAGGACATGAAAATATATTTCCCCACCCAAAAATCCACCAATTGCAGATATGAGGGATATGTCCTAAAAGATACCATATGCTTCAAAATGTCTTATTTTTAGACAACATTAGAATACGCAAAACCTGAAGAAACCAGCTGGGATGAAGATTTTGCAGATGTTTATCGTGATCTGATCCATTCTCCAGCTTCTGAAATGCTGTTAAACCTGGAACACAATTATTTTGTTAGCATCTCAGAATTAATAAGTGAAAGAGATGTGGAACTGAAGAAACTACGGGAAAGGTATTCCTTGTTTTATTTCTATCTCACTAAATAGGGGTGCATGCTACTGGGCAGAGACAACTTGTAGTGTGATGTGTGTCAATTTCTATTTATATATGCAAGTCCTATTTTATTTTTATATTTCTCTCTTTAAAACCATGTAATACTTAGAGCTGACCCTGGTAATACAGAATCACAGAATTATTGAGACTGGAAAAGATCTCTCAGATCAAGTCCAGCTATCTGACACCACAAAACCAGCTAGACCATAGCACTAAATGTCATATCCAGTCTGTCCTTATATTCTCCTGTCACTGAAAATAATACAAATTAGATTATCAGATGAATAGAAGCTTTTATTTCTGTTCCTCCATCCACAATGTAAGTGATACAACAATGTAAAGTGCTTAGGATGCCTAGAAAATAAATCAGAATCTGCTGAGTTTCAAGTTTAGGGACGTGGATGTGGGCTCCCGAGTAAGCCGCAGGTGGCTGCTTTGTCCACGAGAGGGAACACATACAATGTGGGTTTTCCTTTCCTTTTTGTTTGTTTGGATTTTTAGTTTTGCTGTTGCTTGTGGAGTTTTTTTAGAGAGACTTGGTTAAGGAAGATGAATGGACTCTATACTATATGTATATTTGAGCAGGTGCTTGTGAGGTGCCAGAATATTCGAAGTAGGTCTGTTATAGATAAATAGGTGACTATTCCTCTTGATTTGTGTGTGTTTAAATTCACTTTATATGATAGCATCTGCTTGTATAGTTTCATGTAGAATTAATCACACATGTTTCTAAAGAGGGGATAAGTACTGCCAGTAATATGTTAGCAAACCTTTTTTGCTGCTTATTGACTCTTCTCAACTATGCATATAAAAGAGAAAGCTCTCTAATCCTAAAAGTGACAGTGCTGTAGAGCTCTGGTGTGTTATAGCTGTGCTTTGACTCTGGTAGAATTTATCCTATTTATCATAATCAGGACACTCCATCTGTCAGTGGCAGCTGAGACTGTCCTCGTGTAAGTGTTGTTCTGTTTACACAGGAGCTGGCTTGGAATCCTTGGCCCGCAACTCAGATTTATTTTATGGCTGTTCATTGCTAAACCTGTTCTAGATTAAATCAGTTCCGTGCTGAAGAAAGGGCTACATGTGAAAGGTGAAGTCAGGGTTTAAGAAGGCTGAGGAAGTGCGAGGTATTGAATGAACTGATGTTAGCAGGACAGCCACTTAATTCCTGGTCTCCTTGTTGAATGTAGTTTCAGCTGGAAGCTGACTATCAAAAATAGGTGTGTTTAGCTCACTTCCTGGTGTTTACATGTCTGCATCAGCAGTGGTTGGGGCAAGAGGAAAACAAGGGACTGAGTAGGTACATTTCAAGAACTGCTATAAGGATAGTGGAATATTCATTAGAATCTTGAGTCACTGTTGAACCTTCTTCTCAATATCTGTGAGGGCACATTTTAGCTGCGTGAATTCCAATTGGAAAACGAGCAGGTGGACAAAACACTGCATGATGTATCTCTCAGCTATGTGTTCACTTGTATGTGCACACATGATCAGATGTGGGCACCTCCTTCCTGATCCAGCCCATTGGTAACTGTATTAACAACAGCTGTTCTGACAATTCTCTGAAAGTGTTTCTTGTTATACATCTATGGTTTTTTGCTTCTCTTTCAGACAAGGAGCTGAAATGGATAAGGTGATGCAAGAGCTAGGGAAATCACTAACAGACCAAGATGTAAATTCATTAGCAGCTCAGCATTTTGAATCTCAGCAGGTAAACTGAGTTCAGTGAACTGGAGTGTGCCAAGCAAATTATTGTCTTTAAAAGGAACCCAAAACACTCAGATTATCACTGTCATCCCACTAGGATTTGGAGAACAAATGGACCAATGAACTGAAGCAGTCTACAGCTATACAAAAGCAGGAATATCAAGAATGGGTGATAAAGCTTCATCAGGACCTAAAAAACCCCAACAACAGCTCAATCAGGTATTTAATTGCTCTGTGATGCTTACTTCCATCTGCAATGATTCAAAGGACTTTAACTTTTAAATAGGATAATCAAAGAAAACAAAAGGCAAATAAAACAATGTAATTAAATATATTTCTAGGAATTTCTTCACTGTGTAATGTTATAACTTCTCTGCACCAGAAGGGGTTGTAGTGCACGAAACTGTAACTTATACTGATGGGGTTTCCTCCTGTTGTGCTATGTATGTAATGTCTCTCTTTAACAGTGTTTCACAAGGCTTTTACCAGGTAAGGACGTTCTGCAAAATAGTTGTACCTAAATAAGTGGTAACTATCACATGTTTTTGAATTAATAACCCTTTTTTTCTTTTCTGCTTGTGTATAGACAGATAAAGAATACAATTTTTTTAATGTTAACATGTGATTAATCATACAAAAGTTAGAGTTGGAAGGGACCTTAAAGATCAAGTTCCAACCTCCCCTTCATGGATATCTCCCACTAGATCTGGTTTCTCAGAGCCCCATCCAACCTGGTATTGAACACTACCAGGGATGGAGATTCTACAACTTCTCGGGGCGACCTGTTCCAGTGTCTCACTACCCTCACACTAATGGTCTTCCTAATCACCAACCTAAATCCTCTTTCAGTTTAAAACTTGTCCTTTCATCCCCTGCCTTTGTATAAAGTCCCTCTCCAGCTTACCTGTACCCTCTTCAGGTACTGGAAGGCCATTATGAGGTCCCCCCAGTTAATGCTGAACAAAAAGCTCTCTGATTGAGGAAATGGCAGGGAAATCAGAATTCGTGATATGGGAAATGCAACACCCTTGAAAAAGTGGATGCCAGTGGTAAAAGGAGATAGGCATGGATCATAAAACATGAAATACTTCATCACATTCTCTTAAGTGTTTTCTTCTGGGTTAAGGAAGTTGAGTGTATAGACTGAGGGAAGAGAAAGAGGAGGGGAAGATGATGTTCTGTGTTTATATTTCTTACTACTTAACTCAAGATTTTCTTGTCTGTGAATTCACTGTCTTTTGCAACTCTCAGGTTAGTCCCAGAATGTCCTAGGACTGCGTAGCAAGCTGGGTTCTTTCTAGCCTAGTGACTAGGTGAAACATTACTGCTATAGTGACGGCCTGCTCAAACTCTAAGGCCAATCCTAAGATATTTTTCCACAGAATTTGCCTGTTAGCTTAGTTGTTTGGTGCGGTTATTCATGTTTACTGCTGCAAACCTCTTCCCATGTTCTGGCCTTCCACTCCTGTAAAATGAGATCAAGGTAAAGTTGCTTGAAAGCTAGAAAAGATGGACCGCTGGAAATCCAGAAGCTGGGACATCTAAGAAGGAGAATGGGGAAGTTCTGGCTTCATCATCTTTGATGCTTAAACAGATGTGATAGTGACTTGGTTTAGGTGATCCTGCTGTTGCAGGCGGATTGGACTAGATGATCTTTCGAGGTCCCTTCCAATCCGTAGTGATTCTATGATTCTATGATAATATTTTAATCATCACACTCACACACACTAGTTGCACCTAGTTGCTTTTATGTAGGTGTATGTGTTTATTACTAGTATATCTCATTACTGGGCATTTTCAGTTAGAGATGTTGTTTGCAAGATTATAGAACACCTTTGAAGATAAGACATTTTGAAAGGAAAGAGTAACTTTTCATTAATGCAGAAATAAATTGGAGAGATATTCTTTCATAGAGCAGAAACATTACTTACTTGTATCACTTCTTATCAGACTGTTTGATTTAGAGAAAGAATTAAAAATTGTATCCCAAGTGTTGCCTGCTAGTATAAACTGTACAGCATTTTGATTTGGCTTTATCTTTTTAATCTCCTGTTTTACTTAGGGGAAAATAAATGGTCTATCTAAAAACTTAACAATTTTTGGAGATTAAAAGGGATTTATTTAAATTGTTTTTTTTTTTTTTCTTCCAGTGCTCTTGTTATAAGTCAGTATTGCAATTTATTTCTCAATCTCAGAGTGCTTTACAAATGAACTAGGTAATATAAATGTAACAGTGGAGACTGTTCTTCCTGGTGGTGTCACATGAAGTATTGCACACTAGAAGGGTGACACCTCAGAAAAGTGGAGTTCGTTCAGATAGGTCTCTCTTGATTTCACAGATTTATCTGAGAAAAAATTGGTTTGGTTTCACAAAATATTGTTGGTCTTGAACAAATTTGCTATAAAGATTTCAGCAGGATTTTTATTATTTTTATTCTTGTAGTGATGAAATTAAGGTTCAGCCCAGCCAGCTGAGGGAATCTGTAGAAGGAAATGGAAGAATATATGAAGAACAAAGGCTGTTAGAAGAAAGTTTTACTATTCACTTGGGTAAGTAAATTGACACCAAAAGCATACATAATAACAGTTTATAATAAGTAGTGTGTCTAACCCATGTGTTATTTACAGTAGTTATCTGTCAGTGTATGTAATATACACAGTTTGTAACTGCAGAATCACAGAAGGTTAAGGACTGGAAGAAACCTTGAAAGATCATCTAGCCTCATCCCCTGACCAGAGCAGGATCACATAAATCAGGTCAAACACAGGAACATGTCCAGGCAGGTTTTAAAGATCAAGTATAACCTTTTCCCAGCCTTATCAGCACCACTAAACTATGCCCCCAACACAATATCTACCCTTCTCTTCAACACCTCCAGGGATGGTGACTCAGCCACCTCCCTGGGCAGGCCTGACAACCCTTTCAGGAAAGAAATTCCTCCTGACATCCAACCTGAACCTCCCCTTACAGCGTAAGGC
Organism: Rhinopomastus cyanomelas; assembly: GCA_013400115.1. NCBI lineage: Eukaryota > Metazoa > Chordata > Aves > Bucerotiformes > Rhinopomastidae > Rhinopomastus > Rhinopomastus cyanomelas. The sequence continues at coordinate 76,722 of VXBP01004053.1, read as the reverse complement.
CGTCTCCCTTAATGCTGTCACTGGCCACTAGGGAGAAGAGACCAACCCCCACCTCTCTACAACTTCCTTTCAAGTAGTTGTAGATAGCAAGAAGGTGTGCCCTCAACCTGCTCTTCTTCAGGCTAAACAGCTCCAGATCCATCAGCCGTTCCTCATCCAGCACATGTTCCAAATCCCTTACTAGCTTGGTAGCTGCCTCCAGCCCTTCAATGTCCGTCTTGTAGTGAGGGGCCCAAAACTGGACACAGGACTCAAGGTGTGGTCTCAGCATAGCTGAGTAGAGGGGAATGATCCCCACCTTGCTCCTGCTGATAACACTTAAGTTAACAAAACATATCTAGCTACTGAAATACACTTAATAGAAAAAATTCCAGAGGCAAGTTTTATCCACTCTGGCAAGATGACTAGGGTAGTAAAGCACACTAACATTGTCCTGGTTTGAGTAAAATCGTGGAACATAGTTAGTTCTGTTCTAACTCATACCAACATCAAAACACACAGCAGTTAAAAATTAGATTTTAACTCCTCTTCTGTTTGGTAGGAAAAAGTGGATATTAAATTCAGGTAAGCCTTGCTAGGTGACAGTCTGTGAAGATACTGCATTTTTACTCTTTTTGAGTCACTGATATCTATGTAAACTTAAAATAATGAACATTCTGTACGTATTACGGATTGTATTCCCCTTACAGATCTTTTTGAAAAAGCTTTTTATTTTAATAACAGTCTTGAGTTTCCTCTTTTATTGTGTGTATTAAAATAATAGATTTTACGTGCAGGAGCTCAGCTGAAGACCATGCATAACTTGAGATTACTGAGAGCTGATATGTTGGATTTCTGTAAACATAAGCGCAATCATCGAAGCGGAGTGAAACTTCACAGACTTCAAACTGCGATGTCTCTATATTCAACCTCTCTCTGTGGCCTGGTGTTGTTGGTAGATAACCGTATCAGTTCATATAGCGGCATCAAAAGAGGTGAGTGGGAGGGTAGGAAGACACTGCAGAGAGATACGGACTGCTTGGGTCAGTAGGCAGAGGCCAGCCGTGTGAGGTTCAACGAGGCCAAGTGCAGAGTCCTACACTTCGGCCACAATAACGCACTGCAGCTACAGACTGGGGGAGGAATGGCTACAGAGAGCAGCCTGGCAGAGAGGGAGCTGGCTGTACTGGTTAACAGCCAGCTGAACATGAACCAGCAATGTGGTCAGGTGGCAAGGAACGCCAATGGCATCCTGGCTTGTATCAGGAATAGTGTGGCCAGCAGGACCAGGGATATAATTCTCCTCCTGTACTGGGCCCTGGTGCGGCCTCACCTCAAGTACTGCGGACAGAGATTGAGGGGCTGTAGTGGGTGCAGAGGACCAGTGAGGGTGGAGAAGGGATTGGAGGGAAAGTCTGATGAGAGTCTGAGGGAGCTGGGGGTGTTTAGCCTGGAAGAGACTCAGCAGGTGCCCTTCTCTCTCTCTACAGCCATCTGAAAGGAAGTTGTAGTCATGTGGTGGTTTGGCTCTTCTCCCAGGCAACTGTCGACCGGATGAGAGGGCAGGGTCTGAAGCTGCACCAAGGGAGGGTTAGGCTGGATGTTAGGAAGCCCTTCCTCATGGAAAGGATCATGATCAGACACTGGAGTGGACTCTCCAGGGCAGTGGAAAAGTCCCCCATCCCTGGAGTAATTTAAGGACAGACTGGATGTGGCCCTTAGTGCCATGGTCTTGGTGACTGTGGTGGTGTTAGGTCCTAGGCTGGATTTGATGATCTCACAGGTCTTTTCCAGCCTGAGTAATTCTGCAATTCTGAGTCTTCTAACGGGTTATACTATGTCAGTGAAAGTAAATTTCTTGTTTTCTGTATAATTCCTTAGTTAAATTGCTGAGTGTCAAAAGTGCAGAAACAATTTTCTTCTTCAAAGCAGGGGAAAAAACTAAATCTAGGTTTTCAAAGGTAATTGAGTAAAAGAGCTTCTTGTGAGCGTGCTGTTTATTCAAACAATTTATGTTGTTGTGAGGAACACCAACTGTTTTTCTGCTGTTGCTATTGGAAGTAGCTATTTTGTATGTTTTTTTATAAAGTGTCACAGACTGAAGGACTATTAGCAATAAGGCAACAACACTAAAGCACAGTTACATTTAATGTAAATATTTTATTGCTGTTAATTAGGTTTTTTTGGCCTGTGTGGTTTTGTTTGAAGAGCAACAATACTCAAGAGGTTTCTCCCCAAGCCAAGCAATTAATTGCTTTCAACAAAAGTTTTATCTCTGCCATATATATATATTTATTTTTTAGTGTAAAGAGCAATACAGCAGGGGTTTTTCTGATTTTCATAGAATCATTAGGGATTGGAAGGGACCTCAAAAGATCATCTAGTCCAATCCCCCTGCAACAACAGGATCACCTAGACCAAGTCACACAGGAACACATCCAGGCAGGTTTTAAACATCTCCAGAGAAGGAGACTCCACAACCCTTCTGGGCAGCCTGTTCCAGTGCTCCATCACCCTCACTGTGAAGAAGTTCCTTCTCATATTTATATGGAACCTCCTATCACAGTATCACACAGTATGTTCCAGCTTACAACCGTTGCCCCTCATCCTATCACTAGATGACACTGAGAAGAGCCTGGCTCTATCCTCCTAACACCCACCCTTCAAATATTTATAGATGTAAATGAGGTCACCCCTCAGTCTCCTCTAAGTTAAGGAGACCCAGCTCCCTCAGCGTCTCCTCATAAGGGAGGTGCTCCACTTCCTTCATCATCCTCGTTGCCCTACGCTGGACTCCCTCGAGCAGCTCTGTGTCCTTTTTGAGCTGAGGAGCTGAGAACTGGACACAATACTCCAGATGGGGTGTCACCAGGGCACAGTAGAGGGGAAGAAGAACCTCTCTCAATCTGCTAACCACCCCACTTCTGATCCACCCCAGGATGCTCTTGGCCCCCAGGTCCCTTTCTCCTACACTGCTCTCCAACAGCTCAGTCCCCATCCTATACTGGTACCTGGGGTTGTTCTTGCCCAGATGCAAGACTCTTACATTTACCCTTTTACATTATTCTTACACTTACCCTTTCTCTCTGCCCTGCTCTCCAGCCTGTCCAGGTGTCGCTGAATTTTGGGGGTGTTGCTTCGTAACTGGCCTTGCTGAACAGCAGAGCTGAATTATATAGTGTTCCTAAACATAGCTCTGTGATCTAAATTAATCTTTCTTTTTTCCTAGATTTTGCAACTGTTTGCCAAGAATGCACAGATTTCCATTTTCCTGGAATTCAAGAACAGCTTGAAATTGTCCAGAAGATTGTACTTAAGGCCAGAGCACAGCGTAGCAGTGAGTAAAAAAGACATAATTGTCACTGACTATCAAAATTACTTTTCTTGAAATAGAATACTGCTCAGCTGAATCTTTATGGTTACAGGCAAGTTGATTTCACTCTTCTTCAGTTACCTGATCTGTAAAGTGGAGTGTTAACCTTTACTGATGAAGTCTGAGTAGTCTGCTTGAAATGAGCTCTTCAAAGGCAGCAGGTTTTAGCCTGAAGAAGAGGAGATTGAGGGGAGACTCTATTGCTCTTTACAACTGTTTGAGAGGAGGTTGTAGAGAGGCAGGGCTTGATCTCTGCTCCCTAGTGGCTATGAATGATAGGACATGGGGAAATGGCCTTAAGCTGCACCGAGAGGTTCAGGTTGGATGTCAGGAGGAATTTCTTTCCTGAAAGGGTTGTCAGGCATTGGAACAGCCTGCCCAGGGAAGTGGTAGAGTCACCATCCCTGGAGGTGTTGAAGAGAAGGGTAGATATTGCATTGGGGAACATAGTTTAGTGGTGCTGATAGGGCTAGGAAAAGTTTGGACTTGATGATCCTTACCCCATCCCCCAAAAAGGTTCTTAGACAAAAACACAGACTCTGTGACTTTACTCTTCCATTTCTGTTTAAATCCAAAGCTTTAAAACTTGCAGAAGTTGTGACACTTTTCCTTTCCTTAAAAGGGAATGCCAAGAACTGATTAATGAATTGACTAACTGTGTGTACTTTGTAGTGCTGACCAAATCCTTGCGAGTGGTTTGCTTTGCAGTTATGCTTACAGATAGCTGTGAAATGTTCTGACCAGGTGATGTTAAAGCAGCATTTGCCCATCATGAAACTTTGTTTTTCTTGCAAGTAACTGCTTGCATGGTTTAAATACATGACTAACTTGAATCAATTCATTCAAGTACATAGAGAAGCATGTTATTAGGATCTCGCATGTTGCTGTAGTCTCGAGGAAGATACTGAGATCTATTCTTAGACTTGTGATTTATGTAAATCTTTCACAGTTTTTCTTGTCGTGCTTGTAACGTTTGGTTTAAATACTTTTTTTTTTTTTCAAAACAATAGCAGCATACTGAGTAGTTGTGAGGGCAATTTGGAAAGTTTAGTAACATGTCTGAGAATACTGTGTTTTTTGTCCGAATGAAGACGTGTCATAGGATGATTGAGTAAGAAAGCTGATGTTTTGAGATAGGATTTGCTGTCAGCTCAGACCGCAAAAACACTTCCTACCCATTCACTGGCTTTTGGGGACTTTATGGTGAAAATTCAAGCAAATATCATCTCACTGCATCAAACTTTCAAAGCATAATAAAATATGTATTTAATATTTGTGCTCTGTATTTGCATACAGAAAACAAAAGTAGTGGGAATGAAGACAAATTAAAGAATGTTGAACGAAATCAGTCAAATATTTTGCCAGGTGAGTTCTGTTGCAGTTTTCCCTTCTTAAAGTAAATTGTGTTTTGTGGATGCTCATTTTTAGCTCTAAAGTCAGAACATAAATTACAAACTAAACTTGCGTTGACCTCAATCAGAGGAGAAGAATGTTCTTGTGGCTAAGGCAGAGAACTGGGTGTCAGGACATCTGGTTTCTATTCCTGGCTTTGCCACTGCAGCACGTGACGTGGGGCAAATCACTTAACTTCTTGATGTCTAAAATTCATTTTCAGAATTTGAGGATGAAAAAAAAATTACTTCAAAGTCTTGGGAAAAAGGTTATATAGCATCTGTATTTAAAAGGTTATTACATCTATAAAGCAAGTAATTTTATTTTTGAAAATAACTACCTATGTGTCACTGTTCTGATACAGCAAAACATTTTAGTATGTCTTCTTTAATTTAAAGAATGTACAAGTCCGTTCCTCTCAACGAGGAAGTGTCTCCTGTATATACTGTGATTTTTTAGTAAGGAAAGCTGCTGTAGAATTTGGAAGTAATACACAGTTGGAGGGGGGAGAAGTTAAATCTGTACAACCCATTGTTGAATGAGAAAGCTTCTTAAAATTGCTTTCATGATTGTATCAATTCTTACAAGTGGATTATAAGTCAACTCCTTAACAGATAAATCCAGGTGAATCTTGTGTATTACTACTATCAGGTGGTCATAGGTGAGGATTACGGACTTCTTAGTAGGCGTCAGAAAGGACTCGCAACGTGTTCTTCAGCTGTGCCAGCACAAAAGCGTTAAGTGTCCAGTGAGAACAGGTTTTGAGAAGGATGTTCATCTGTTGATTGATGCAGTAGGGCTGTTGCATACTTGCTTTTCTATTGGTTCTAGACTTTTGATCTCCAGTGAAAAGATAAGATGGAGAGACCTGCATTTCACTGCCTCTCACTGTGTCTTTACCATTGGTAAATGAATACCAAGTCTATATACCAAAAATAGGCCCCCAGCAAGATGTCTTGGTAACTTCTGGCAAACAGCTCTGTAACTAATCTACCCATTATTATGAATTATTTTAAATTCTAACGATCATTGATTGCTTTTTCTCCCAGGTCATAGCTCAGTTGTTATGTAACTCACTATCATTTTCCACAGACTTTCTGCATCCTTTACTGTAACCATCCAATTTTGGTGTTTCCGCCTCCCACATCTGTCCGCAGTTCAGTGCTTACATTACATTTTGAGTATTATAGCTCCTCTGAGTTTGTTTTTCTGTTTCCTGCTATATATAGAACATATCCGCCTGTAGTGGCACTGTTATGTCTTATTACACCAGGTGTCCGTGATGCCAGTGAAATCCATCAAAGCAGGGAAGTGAGCGTAGGATGAATGTAAAACAATGATATCCCAAGAAATTGTAGATAAGTCAGTTTGCGACTGTTTTTTAATCTCCCTATGTACGTGTTCTGACCTCTGTGTACCTTTGTGTTTGCCTGCCGTCTTGGCTGACTCTATCCTTACACCGCTTAACAGATGTATTTCAGTACAGATCACTACGACGGTAACGTGCCTTGTTGGTTTATATTATTCCATAGGAGAATTCTACATCACACGCCATTCAAATCTCTCTGAAATTCATGTTGCTTTTCACCTCTGTGTGGATGATAATGTAAGATCCGGTAATGTCACTGCTCGGGATCCTGCAATCATGGGACTCAGAAACATTCTCAAAGTTTGCTGCACGCACGACATCACTACCATTAGTATTCCTCTCCTGTTGGTGCATGACATGTCGGAAGTAAGTAAATGTAAAGATTTGGTTTACTTTTATCTTCTGGCATGCAGCAAAAGTGAAAGGGTATGTTTTATACTGGTTTAAGACTAACAGGACAGGTCATCCCAGTCATGCGCTCCTGCCACATCATTGTGCTGGCACTCCTGTCTATATGGTGACCCACATGAAGGAACTCTACCAGTTAAAAACATTTCAGCCATCTGAACTGTTCACCAGTACTTTTAACAGTGACTTTTTTTATAACCTAATCTGATGGAACTCAGTGTTGGACCCTTTTGCAAGATCAGGGTCAATGATTGTGAAAGTGCAAGCAATGCAAAGGTGAAAAATACCTCTCCAGTAAGGATACACTTCCACAGATAAAAGCAGACTTTCAGGAACAGATGCTGTTAATTCTAAAATTTTTCATGCGTGGTATCAAGATCTTTTTATAGGCACAATTGCAAGTAACTAGCTTGCGGGGCAGCAGCCTGGGTTACTCACGGGAGCCAGTATAGTGTTTCATAAATACACCATCTGACTTTATTCTTTTAAACTCGTTAGTTTTAGCTTTCATGCGCCTATTTCAAACTACAAATAAAACACCCAGTGTTCATGTGCTTTCAGAGTGTGTTGTTGCCTGGATCTATGAAACAGAAGAATTTATCTTCTTGTCTAGCACTGGACTTTGAAAAGGTTCTCGTAAAGCAGTTTACATATTGCATTAAGTCTACAGAGTAAACAGAAAGTGACCTGTAAGATAAATGTATGTTTAGCCCAAACTGCCTTGTGCCAATTTGCAGCTGGCTGACCGCATTTGAAACACACAAATATGTAACTAGTTGTTGAGGGAAAAGTGAATAATAACAGATTTCTGAAAAGTTAACCTGAACTTGGTGCCTTCAGCAGCCCTAGTTTTGAATCTGTGTTTACCACCTACATAAAAACATTTTGGTAAGGTGGTTAACCAGGAGCCCAGCTGCAAGGATGTTTGCATACTTTGTTGTGACAAGAGTTTGCTCTCTGCTTTTCACAAAGGTTTCTGCTTGTGTGGATGACGGAGTGGCCTTTAGAACCTCACAGAAGTAATGAGTGTACTGATCTCAATAGAGCCATTAACTGCATTATTACTTCTATGGGGGGAAAAAACCCACCAACCAGGAATTCTGATTTCCTTAGTTTTTCTAATGATCAGAACAACAGAACAAGACTTCTCTGTTCTGTTCATTAAGTTAAATGAAGAAAAGAAGTCAGGTTAGGTACTTGACAAAGGCAAAAACCAGGCAAGTTCAAATTACAGAATCACAGAATTACTGAGGCTGGAAAGACATCTAAGATCATCAAGTCCAGCCTATGTCCTGACACCACAACATCAAATTCAGAACTGTCTGAAAACTGTTGTGAATCTAGCATAACTGATAGATAAACTGTGCAATTAAGTCTTTAGTGTGGCATGACATGGCTGGCACATTTCCTTGGTAGTTTCAGCACAGGAGCCATTGCTGCTGTACACACAGCAACCATGAAAAAAATGGGCTTTATCTTCAAATGATCTTGTATCTTGGGCAGCTGTCAAGACAAATGTTTTGGGGAAAAAGCAGCTGAAAGGAGTTCAAGTTCTGTAACATATATTTATAACCATGGTTTATATATATATAAAGTGATTATTGATAGATGTATTAACCTCAAGTTAAGGCATTTAAAAAAAGACTGAATGTGGTGTAGCGAATGTGGTGTTGTCAGGCTGGAGTTGATGGTCTCAGAGGTCTTTTCTAGCCTCAATAATTCTGTGATTGTGGTTTCTTTGGATTTCTTGCCTGTAGATGTGTAGCACTTCTATAACGTTCAGGGTTTGACTAGATATACTTTGAGTAATTATCTTGCTAATTCTTAACTTACTAAAACTGATCATTGAAGTCTTTGGCCCACAAGATATTATAGATCAAAGTGTTTTCCTTACCCAATTATGAAATGGTTCTGCGATTTCATAAGCTTTATAAAAGCAATGGCCCCACGTAGTGAGTCTTCCACAAATTTTAATGAAAAGCTTTGCAGTGTATCCTTCTAATCAGTGAAGCTGCCCCTCCTTGCCTTTTTCTAATAAGCAGAAGTCATCTTAATTGGATGACAAATGATTGCTCCTTAAAAAGGAGCAAGTCTCTGCCAGCAGACAAAACCAAATCTCAGGTGATTTTTACTTCCTTGAATGCTGTTAACCAAACCTTACTGGAGAAGATGTGGTGTAGGGTTTTTTCCTTATCTCCTGCACTGTTTTTGAGTTGGTGCTTCACTGATCCTTCACAGTTTCCGCAACTATTACTTTGTTTGCATATAGAGAAAAATCCTGGTAACATGGCAAAACCATAGGTGTTTAAAGATGGATTAGAATCAAATCACTATTGAGTAATTTTCAGTTCTTGTGGCTTGCATTGAGTGACATTCTGGATTCAACCTGTTATTTCCCGGAGTGGCCACAAGATTTCACATCTGTGTTCCTCTGAAATAGGAACAGTGTCACATCCTGCTGTTGTGATCAGTCTCCTTTTAAGGCTTGGTTCTCTTTATTGATGACACAAGGTGTTGCTGAGTTTCCTTCAGAACAGGACCTTTCTTTCTAGACACTGTTTTTGTAACCTAAGCCAAAATATTGATCAAAAGTGACAGTAAATGCCTACAGTGCTGGTGACAGAGAGCACACAGAGTCAAATAAATTATAACAAGCATCAAGTATTTTTTCAGAATGCTTAGAAATTTGAAAAAATTATTCTGATTAATGTGTTATATGCCTGAAAAGCAGTGTCTATGGATGCAGTCATTTAAATAATGAAAGAGAGTTTTCTGAAAAGATGCTTCTAGCTTATGCTGACTTTAACATGTTGCATATTTGGGGCACAGCAAGAGATACTCCCACCAGAGTGGGAACTCTGGCTTTTAGCAGTTGTTTAATGCAACTGCATTCACAGTATCACAGTAATGATAAGGTTGGAAAAGACCTTAAAGATCATCCAGTCCAACCTAAATCCAAATAAACCCAGTAATGCCAGCATTCATAATGCTGCTGCAGTGTAATCAGTTGGCATTGTCAGGTAACCTTGCTTCTCAAATAACTTTTTTCTAATCCTGAATTTAAAATCACAGAATTAGTGACGCTGGAAAAGACCACCGAGATCATCAAGTTGAGCCTAGGACCTAACATCACCACATTGGCTAGACCATCGCACTGAGGGTGACATCCAGTCTGTCTTTAAACTCTTCCAGGGATGGGGACTCCACCACTGGCCCAGGCAGTGCGTTCCAGTGTCTGATCACCTTTTCCATGAGGAAGTGCTTCCTAACATCCAACCTAACCTTACCCTGGTGCAGCTTCAGGCCCTGCCCTCTCGTCATGTCACTAGCTGGTGGGAGAAAAGCCTGATCCCCACGTGACTACAACCTCCCTTTAAGTAGTTGTAGAGAGGGAAAAGGTCCTCCCCAAGTCTTCGCAAGGCTAAACAACCCAAGCTTCCTCAGTCCCTCCTCATCACTTTCTGTCCAGTCCCTTCACCAGTCATTCCTTTTGGTATAAATCACTGTGTAGCGTACACACAGAGCATGCTGAATGTACTAAAGCAGTTGAACTGATACTTACATTATTTAGGCTACTGCTTGTAACCTTAAGGTATCTTAAACCACTGTGGTTTTCCTATCCTCTCTTAGTATTTAACTTTAGAATAAGGCTTTGTTGTCTGTTGAAATCTGAAATTCCTCCATCAGATGAAGATGGATTTTGTTTTAACTCATAACATAAATGTGTGTTCAGGGGAGAATGGGCTTCTCCCAGCTGCAATATTGGAGAGAAGGTTGTTCCTGATGGCACTGGCTATGCCAATAAGCCTCAACCAGAATCATCCAGAATAGCTAGGAATCACTAGTTCCTGCTGTTCTAGTGTGGTCAGGAGCCTGTCTTCGGCTCACTTGGGTATTAAATATTTTTCTGAACCTCCACAGAACAATTACATTTTCAATTACTTCCTTTTCCATTTACTTCCATAGGATTGTCAACAGTGTTTTTATTCAACATCTCAGCTTAAAAATGTATAGACTCTTCTGAGGTAGGGCTTTCCTACCCATAAAGCAGCAGCAGTGCCTTTGGGGTCACCTGTGAAGAACATAGAGCGCTCTGGAAAACTGAATCCTTCCTTATGGCCTGTACTGCTTTTTGAATGCCTGTTGGGAAAATGGGGTTCTGTGGCAAAAATGTATTATTTCTAACTTTCCTGCAACTTTTATTGTCTAGATTCTTTGGGCAATGAGACTTTTCACTTATTGGTTTTTAGGAAATGACCATTCCATGGTGCCTAAAGAGGGCGGAGCTCGTGTTCAAGTGTGTCAAAGGTATGATCGTGAATGCCTCAGCTGGGTATTTTTATGGTGACATTCAGCCTTGGCTCAGGCTGTGTATTTTGCAAAAAGAGGTGTTTTTCAATAATTTGTTTATTAAATGTATGTTTATGTTTTCTCTTTAAAATTATTCGCTTTTATACAAGGAAATAGTGCCTGATACTTAGAATAAAGATGTAAAATGTTTTGAAAGTATCTTTAAAAAATATAGACAGGAGAAGTAAAAGCCTATATTGTTGCTTTGAACAAGATCTGAAGGAGGGTTAGGCTTTACATTACAACTCCCTGTCTTTCGATTGCTTCAGACAGTGAGGACTCTCCACATTTTTACAAGACTAATCTCTTTGCTGGAAAGTCCTTATGACTAGAAACTAGTTTTGTCTTTCCAAGTGGTGTTACTGCTTACTGCATTCTTGTGTGCTGCACTTGAATTCTTGACCTGGTCATGCAGAGTATTTCAAATACTAGCAGCGGTTCGTGTTCTTTTTACTACTTACTTGAGGAACCACTTCCTGTTGTGACTTCTAGTAACTCTCCACGGGGTATCATCCATATTAGCTACTTGCATTAAACAAAAATTGTTCTGAGTATCTTTATTTGCCATGACTGTGTTCCTGTGGACCTTGTGGTTCCTTTGTAAGGATAAAAATGCCACATTGTAACCTGAGCAATAACTGAGTGCTGAGCTCACTCCATACAAGTAGGTCAGGTAGGTTCTGCTGCTGCCACATTATCAGTATACTTTTGGCTGGAGGCTTTTTCTCATTAACTAGCACTTGTGGACGAGGTCACTTCAGAACGAAAGGAACGAGTCATTTCTGAGTGAAAGGAAGCCATTGCAAGGATTCATAACACACATATTTGGAGAAAGCTCTCACTTCTGCTGTGCTATACAGTTGGACTGATTATGCTGCCCTTCAAGGGTATATTGTTTTCTCTCCGTAGATCTTCATCATTTACAGTTAAAGCAGGCTTCAGGCAGAAGGTTGGCCAGGTCTAGTTTAAATGCACTTAAGGATAAACCTGGTTAGGGCTGTTAAAACCTTAATTCTATGAGAAAATTTCCCCACTACTTGCTACTGATGTCACTGGTAGAGAAGACTGCATAAGTAACACATGTATGTAGCAAGCTGAAAACAAAAAACTGCCTTTCCCAAACAATGCACCAGTTTGTCCCAGTTTAAAACCAAGCAACAGAAAGAAAGGCAGCCAGGTCTCACGGGGTGTCTTGGATAGAATTTATCAGGCAATGGAGCAGCTTAAGGAAACAAAAGAGGATTATTAAATCTACAGCTAAGCACAGAAAGAAGAAAAGCCCAAGCAAAATTAAAACACACAAAACACAAACTCTGTCACAATGCAATTACACACATTCTGTGAAAAAATGGGCAGAGAATTATGTAAGCAATCTTTGGCTTCAGAACAGGTTCCCCAGGGCAAGGGACACATACTCTGCAGCAAAAGGGGAAGGGCCACCCATAGAACATTTTAGATCCCCATTTTTCCTGAGCATTCTGCCAAAGGCTTAAGACTTACAAGTGTTTTCCTGTTTCTTTTGTGGACGATTCCATCAGCTGAACAAAGCTGACATCTCTCAGTGCTGCATTCTCCCGCTTACTCAAGCATCTTTGGTTTTCTCAGTGGCAGAATGACAAACAGTATCTCCTCCTGCTGCTCAGGGCATCAGAGATGGTGGTGGCCGCATGGCAAAGTCAGCAGGGACCTCCCCTTTTCCCCTCTGGGCTTTTGGGGCTTCTCTTCTTTAAGGTTAGCTCACTGCTCCTACATGTCCAGGCTTCTGGTGCTATGTGCAGCTCTGTTTCACTTCATACAGGGAGGAATCAGCACTGGTGGTTTCTGATTGCCTTGCAGCACAGGTCCATGGCTCTGTTCACAGACAAAATGTTCTGCCACTGTGCTGGGCCGTAGACAGAACCAGACCTGGGCAGGCAGGATTGGAACTGCTCTGCTTCATTCTGTCGGCTGTGTTCCAGTCGCAGCACAGGCAAGCAGGGCCAGGGCCCCCACAAGACTCCAGGAGAAAGAGAGCCGCTACTCACGGCTGAGCAGAGTCCTTTATCTGGGAGCAAGGTAGACGGGAACGCCCCTAGCACTTCCCTCTAAAACAACCGCAAACCCCCTTTCAGAGTCCTCCCACCCGAATCTTTGGTTTTAGCCCTAGGGCATTTTGCAAATGGTCCATTAAAGACTAATAACCTAGGCAGATACCTCTTAACTATTCAGCCTCCCTGAGCAGTGACAGAATGCTGTTTGGGGTGAAGGATTTCTTTCTGACTTCTTTAGAGTTCAAAATGTAGTAGATATTATTTTGGGAAAAGAAAAGGAAAGGTGATACCAAAGCCTTATTTTTTCCCAATCCAGAACAATATCGTATGAATGCTGTTTTTTAGGTTTCATGATGGAAATGGCCTCATGGGATGGAGGAATTTCTCGGACTGTACAGTTCTTGGTACCACAGGTAGGTTAAACCAAGTCCATATCCAACCTAGGAGACTGTTAGAACAGAGGTTACATATCAGCAGGCCTAGTTTTGATTTCTTTGCTATGTCCAGTTCTTTTTCTATGAGTTTAATCACTGTGGGTTTGGTTCCTTACCTATAAAACAGGAATAAGAGGGATTTCTATTTTTGGATGTCTGGTAATAACTACTGATGAGACTAAAATTTGAAACTGAGAAGTGAACCTTTGAAAAAAAGGTAGTTTTTTGGTATTATTTATTTTGAAGATGTGGGCTAACCTTGCATTACATAAGTATAGACTTGTCTAACAACTGGAAAGTTGCCGTACACTGAATTCAGTCATCCTTCCACAAAGTCATTAATGACTCACGGTACATGAAGTTAGCTGTAATTACAATTCAAAATCATACTCATAGAAGGCCTTGGTTGGGAAGGGACCTCTAAAGGTCATTGAGTCTAGCCCCCCTACAACACAATTTAATTTGGAGTTACTGTCATTGTTGTTACTGACACTGGAAAAGACCTCTGAGCTCATCAAGTCCAGCCTATGACCTGACACCACCACATCTGCTAGAGAATGGCACTAAGGGTCACAGCCAGCCTGTCCTTCAACACCTCCAGGGATGGGGACTCCACCACTGCCCTGGGCAGTCCATTCCAGTATCTGATCACCCTTTTCCCTGAGGAAGGGCTTCCTAATGTCCAACCTAACCCTACCCTGGTGCAGCTTCAGGCCCTGCCCTCTCATCCTGTTGTTAGTTGCCTGGGAGAAGAGCCAAACCCTCACCTGACTACAACCTCCCTTTAAGTAGTTGTAGAGAGGGAGAAGGTCCCCTCTGAGTCTCCTCTTTTCCAGCCTAAACAGCCCCAGCTGCCTCAGCCTCTCCTCATCAGACTTTCCCTCCAGTCCTTTCTCCAGCCTTGTTGCTCCTCTTGACTACTCCAGTCTCTCAGTCTCTTTCTGGAAGTGAGTGGCCCAGAACTTCCTCCAGTACTTGAGAGTTGAGGCCTCATCAGTGCCCAACACAGAGAGAGAATTACATCCTTAGTGCTGCTGGCCACATTTGCTGATACAAGCCAGAATGCCATTGGCCTTCTGGGCCACCTGAACACACTGCTGGCTGCTGTTCAGCTGGTTGTCAACCAGTATTGCCAGGTCCCTCTCTGCCAGGCCGCTCTCCAGCCACTCATCCCCCAGTCTGTAGCAGCAATGGGTTATTCCAGCAGGTCTTCAGAAAGAGGAATTTTTTTGAAAGGTGGCCAGCACTAAGTTGTTTATTTGTTCTAACAAGCCGTACAGGAAATAATATGGAAAGCTATGAAAATCTATAAAAATATATTAGGAAAGAAATAACATATATTTCTTGACAAAGTAGGAAACTGCTGAGAAAGAGGAAGCCAAGAATTAGCTAAGTATGAATGAATGTAATCCTGGAATTTATCTAAGAATTCTAAATAACCTAAGAACTCCTAGACTTGTGGAATTCAGGGAATGGGAGTCCTGTGGACAACAGACAGCACCATCCTGTTTATGCTGGGCAGAAATAATCAATTACTGGAACAAGAAATCTACTGCAGTTGGATCACATCGGTGTTTTAGGTCACTGTTTTGATTGAATTAACTAGAACTACAGCATATGGTTTGACAATTATCTTTGTGGTCATCTGAAAAACAGCAGTTCAATGTCAAGAAACAGAGTTGGGAGACAATTCTTGTGAACAACAGCGAAGAGCCGAAACAAAAGTACTGGTAGGGGGGTTTTAATTCCTCTTTGTTTTCCAGACGATTTCTGAAGAAATGTTTTACCAACTGAGTAATATGCTACCACAGATCTTCAGAGTATCATCTACACTGACTCTGACTTCAAAGCACTGAACTTTGTGCAGCACTAGCATGTATCCTGTTGACAAAAGGGTGAGATGTCAGAGATTCTGGACTGGAATGGCTTTTGTCAGAGAGATTATGATCATGGAGTGACATTTGCTGCAATTTCAAGAATCATGTCATGATAATAAAGGATAAATGTTGTTTGCAGCCAGGTGTTAGCATTCGATTTTTTGCCTCATGCTTTGTTTCAGCACAGCACTGTAGTGCAGTACTAGTATACGGTTATGTTTTAATATGTGGGTCCGTATCTGGACCCCCATGCGTCCCACCTGGGTTCCCATTAACATCATGAGTCAGGGACCCTGACTAGAATTCAACCAAGAGCTTTTAGCTAAAGCATCATAGAATCCTAGAATCACTACGGATTGGAAGGGACCTCGAAACATCATCTAGTCCAATCTGCCTGCAACAGCAGGATCACCTAGTCCAAGTCACACAGGAACACATCCAGGCGGGTCTCCACAACCCCCCTGGGCAGCCTGTTCCAGTGCTCCGTCACCCTCACTGTGAAGAAGTTCCTTCTCAGGTTGATGTGGAACCTCCTATGTTCCAGCTTACAACCATTGCCCCTCGTCCTATCACTACATGACACCGAGAACAGCCCAGTTCCATCCTCCTGACACCCACCCCTCAAATATTTATAGACATTGAGGTCATCCCTCAGTCTCCTCCAAGCTAAAGAGACCCAGCTCCCTCAGCCTCTCCTCGTAAGGGAGGTGTTCCACCTCTTTTATCATCTTAGTTGCCCTACGCTGAACTCTCTCCAGAAGCTCCACATCCCTCTTGAAGTGAGGAGCCCAGAACTGGACACAATACTCCAGGTGTGGTCTCACCAGTGCAGAGTAGAGGGGGAGAAGAACCTCTCTTGATGAGAATGTACTGAGTTCTGTCCCAGGGCAGCAGAAGAGAGAGTTTGTGGGTGCGGATTAAAGGGCAGGCTGGCATGGGTGACACTGTTGTGGGTGTCTATTACAGACCTCCAGATCAGAATGAGGAAGTTGCTGAGGTCTTCTACAGGCAGCTGGCAGCAGGAAGACTGCAAATGTTACTCCAATCTTCAAAAAAGGAAAGAAGGAAGACCCAGGTAACTACAGACCGGTCAGCCTCACCTCCATCCCAGGAAAGGTGATGGAACAATTTGTCCTGGAGGCTGTCTCCAGGCACATCAAAGACAAGAGGGTCATTAGGGACACTCAGCATGGCTTTACAAAGGGAAAGTCATGCTTGACCAACCTGATAGCCTTTTATGAGGACACAACCAGGTGGATGGATGATGGCAGAGCGGTAGATGCGGTCTGTCTCGACTTGAGTAAGGCGTTTGACACAGTCTCTCCCAGCATCCTCAAAGCCTGAAAGGGTTGTCAGGTATTGGAACAGCCTGCCCAGGGAGGAAGTGCAGTCCCAATCCCTGGAGGTCTTTCAGAGAAGGGCAGATGCTGCGTTGGGGCACAGGATTTCGTGGTGCATTACGGTTTGAAAGTTGCCCAAACTTTCAAAGAACCTGGACGTGTGCGTGCATGAATTAAATGCATTTTAGCTTTAAGAGATGCTCCCACGTACCCCTAAGGTGACCTTTTCCCCAGGGGCTGGACATGCCAGCCTACACAAGGTAGCTAATTTCCTGGCTTAGCTCTCTTGGCACTGGGAGGCACTGCCCTGAGACATCAGCTTGGGAGCTGCGTCCAGGCGGCCCCCCCCACCGGCCCCTCGGGCTGGACACAGCTCCACAGGCCGCCCGCATACGGGCTGGAGCGGCCTCCACCGACCCCCGCCTTCCCCCACAGGAAGGCTGCAACCCGCCCTTTCCCGGGGCCTGGGAAGTAGCCGCCAGCAGTGCTCGGCTCCTTCCGCAAGCCTGGGCCTGGCCGCCCCGAGGGCTGAGCCTCTGCTCTGAAGGGCGGTGTCGAGGCGGCGGGAGCGAGGCCCGCTCAAGCCGGCAGTTAGCTGCAGCCCTGTGGGCGGCGGCACCCGCGCCCCCACCTGCAGGGTTCAGATCTCTCAGTCTCTCCAGGTCCAGGAAAGTCTTCCCACTCGCCATGGATTTTTCTGTGACAGGGACACATCTCCAAACACACACTAAGACGGAGAGAAGTGTAGAAGAAGTGAAGGAGAAGGTGGAAGTCAGTAAGGGGGAGAAGAGGAGGGGAGTGGGTGGGCAGACACTGTTCAGCTCTTTTGTTTCACACTATCACAGTATCACAGTAATGATGAGGTTGGAAAAGACCTTAAAGATCATCCAGTCCAACCTAAATCCAAAGAAACCCAGTAATCCTAACACCTAACATCTAGATCATGCCACTGGGCACCTCATTCAGCCTAACCTTGAACACCTCCAGGGACGGTGACTCAACCACCTC
>VXBP01004053.1:35241-50267 GCA_013400115.1 Rhinopomastus cyanomelas | reverse complement strand
CCCTCATCAAAGGCTATCAGGTTGGTCAAGCATGACTTCCCTTTTGTGAAGCCATGCTGACTGTCCCTAATGACCCTCCTGGCCTTGATGTGCCCGGAAACAGCCTCTAGGACAAATTGTTCCACCACCTTTCCTGGGATGGAGGTGAGGCTGACCGGTCTATAGTTACCTGGGTCTTCCTTCTTTCCTTTTTTAAAGATTGGGGTAACATTTGCTACCCACCAGTCCCTAGGCACCTCTCCCATTCCCCAGGACCTAGCAAAGATGATGGAGAGTGGCCTAGCAATGACTTCCGCCATCTCCCTCAGCACACGCAGGTGCATCCCGTCTGGGCCCATGGATTTGTGCACATCCAGTTCGATCAATTTATCCCTAACCCAGTCCTCATCAACCAAGGCAGGCTCACCTGTTGCCTTAACCTCCTCTGCAGTCTGGGGTCTGATGTCAACATAACCCCTAGAAGTATAGACAGAGGCAAAGAAAGTGTTGAGTATCTCTGCCTTCTCTGCATCCTCTATCTCCAGGGTACCCACCTCATTCTGCAGGGGGCCTTTGTCCTCTGGCTCCAGGTCTGCCCTCTGAGAAGGTAACTGCCTGTCTGACTCCCTCTCTGCTGAAGGTTGCCACCTCCACTAAGTTTTGCTCCTCAGAAAGCTCCATGAGCCTCTGTAGGCAAAATGAGGTGGGTCAGCTCTCTTCAGTTGCTCTGTACAAGTTGACTCACCTCTGTTGGAATGAAAGGCAGAAGTGATGAGCAGCAGAAGGTGATAATCTTCCAGTTGATGTCATGGCAGTGGGAAGCAAACACGATTAAGGTGGAGGTATTTATCTGAGCAGGGCAGTGGAGACAGCACTGATTCCTGTTGGAGGAAGGGGAAAAGTGCCCTTGGATTTGTGGTATTATAGGCTGTACACAGCACACACTGGATCCATGGCATTTGTGTATTTTTTGCAGTTTTATGGGGAAACAGGCATTTGGTTGTGACCTTAGGAAAGCACAGGCCATACACATAAATGAAAGCTCTCTCCTGGCTATTAGTGCATTATGTGTTAATTTTCAAAGTGTCCAAACTGAAGCAGCTTAAGCAAGTTGGTTTTCAGATGGGGGTATTCAGTGCTTTCTAAACCCAAAGCCTGTTGTCTGAAGTGTAAGACATCTCATAAACAGAGGTGTTTGGAATCGCTAGCCATCTGGGAGAGCCTTGGGCTGCACGCACTGTAACGCCACAGCGTAGAGGCACAACCTGACTGTTCCCCTGTAGCACAGTGGTCGCTATCACAAGTAGCTCTGTGAAGAATCCTCTGCCAAGCACTGCCTGCTTGCTTGCTGCACAAATCATCTTACTCTTACAATGGAGTAAAACTTAGCTTTATAAATGAGCAAAATGTCTAAGTGGCCTGCCAGACACTAAGAAAAATGAAGGAGAATAAGAACTGAGGTAGCAAACACAAAGCAACCAACGAGGGGTATAAGTGAATCGAGCTGGAGATACCAAGAGGATTCAGCAGGGGATGCTGTAAGAAGCTTCAACCTCCTGTGTTTGCATCAGCCAGACAGCAATAAGTGCGGCAATCCAGGACCCATTAACACCCACTGCTGTGGTCAGTTTCTCAAGGTGGATGTTCTTGTGCCACAAGCACAATTCTTTTTCACGGCATTATTTTCACAAGCCATTATGAGCACATTAAATTCCAGCATTCCCATGCCTTCGGCGTTCTGTAACAGTAGGAGAAAAGGTGGGCAGGAGCAGACAGCTGGGTTTGCACGTGGTGTATGTCAGTTTACTTAAGCAGAGCCGTTTTACTGCTGCTGGAGGAATGCAGTGAAAGGTCAGTGCTCAAACTCTGCTAAAGTAAATTGAGCACACATTTCAGCTGCCAGCATGTGCTCACTGCTTGCTTGATCAAAAAGGAAATTTCAGAGCTCTGCTACATGCTTGCCTTGACCCTGCTCCCCTAGCGCCTGTCCAGGATGCATGTCACAAACTATTCTCCAATCCTGCCTGCAAGAGGCATTCTCCTTAAAGGATGCTTCGAATAGCTGCATATCATCATTAGCAGAGTAATCTCAAACTGGGGCCATGCACATGGAGAAGTACATGACAGCGTGAAATGTGGGACTTTACTTCTTAGTACTGTGGGCCCACCACAACCTGACCCTGGCCAAACAAGACTCATCTTTGCACGGGAAAAATCAACTCAGTGTTTTTATCCAGCTCTTGCATCTTCCTTGCCTGTGTCTTCTTCAAATGTTTACTCTTCTAGACTCTGCCCGATGTGATCGGTGTGAGAGGACAATTTCTGTGCTAAGGAAGTGCACAAAGAAGCCACATCAGCTTGACTGGTCTGTTAAAAATTGCAGAAGCAAAGCTCTTAGAGCTGCAAGAACTTTTGGCTGATTTAGAGCATACCCTCATAACATCACTTGATAAAAATAAGACTGACTTTTTAATAGAACAAATTACTTAGGTTTTATATTTAACCACAGTCACTGTTAAAGCTATAACTGGTTTTCAGAATATTTTGGGAATCTAGTCTTGATTGTCCATATGTTAAAAGCCATCACGGCAAATTCCTTACCTTGCACTTCTCGGCGAAGAATTAACAAGGTGTCTGCAGCCTTAATTATAAAGTGTTTATGTACTGCTCAGATTTGCTACTCTCACATCAGAGTAAGTACCAGAAATTATAATTTCAAGGCAAGGAAGGAGGCAGTCTTGACCTAGAGAAACTTGCAAGCCCGCATGTTATTTCAAAGAGAGGACACCGACATTTTAATTACAGCCAGCATTTCAGTGGCTCCCTGATGCCAGTGTGCAAAATGACTTGCACTGGGAACAGAGGAGATTTTGACAGACATTTCTTTTGCAAAATGTGATCTACAGGCTTTGAAAATACTATGCAGGAGCCATCATAATCAACCAGATTCAAACTCTGGGTGTGCTGATCTCACTGTGTGGTTGGGTTGTGCGTTAGAGAGGGAAAGCTTCAGCCAGTTCAGCTGTATTGTGCAGTAACGGATCGTATACAGACTAAAAAAGACCATGCCCAAAACGCAAAGCTCAAGAATTTTCTGGCCAAATCTCAAATCCTTTCTGATGTTGTTATTTTACTATAGGTGCAATATGGCCACATAATCCAGAATCACAAGGAATTTGGCTAGTGGAACGACATATGCTGTAGACATTTGAGGACAGAGCCACTATTGTGTTAGCACCAGATTAGCTTGTTTTAAATGACTCAACAAATCTGTGGTTGGCAACAACAAATTGTAGGAAAAGCTGATACAGCAGGGGTAGGGCAGACATCCAGACTGGACCATGAAAACCTGGATACATGGATTGATGGGGCTCTCATGTGGTCTAGCATTAACAACCGCAAAGCCCTAGCCCTGGGAAGACACTGTTCCTGGCTGTAGTACAGACTGGACACTGACTGGTGGGGGATGAAATTTGTTTTTAGAAGAGGCTGGGGATCTTGGGGGAGAGTGAGCTGAGCCTAAACTAGTAGTTGTGATGAGGAAGGCCAACTGAGCTACTTTAGCAAGAATGTACTGAGGAGGGCAAAGGTTGAGGGAAGTGATTATTTCCCTGTAACTGTCACTGGTGTGCCAAAGTCCAGTCTAGAATGTGTGACAGGAGAGAGTGCACGTGGAATCCCGTGCACGGGGATGCATAGGAAGCATGCTGAAGGTGTCCTAGGAGAGGCTGAAGGTGCTCTCAGCAACTTCACAAGGATCAAGGAACTGCTAAGCCATTTATAGCATTTTTGACCACAGACAAAATGTTTCTGTTTGACTTGGAAACCTTCCTGATATCATCAGGGAAGTCATGATGTCATCCTTCTGTGGATCACAGACAAAACTGTAATGCTGCAGGTGTATCATAAACGTGTCTCTTCCGTCATGAAAATATGCCAACAGGGTGCAACACAACAATGTTCTGCAAGAGCTGTACTCGTCTCATAGCAATTGCTCAGGTCCACCATTTGATGCCATATTTTACCTTTTTCCATTTTTCCTTGTGTAGTTTCTTTAATAATCATGTTATACTACTGATATATAACCTGTCTCATCTCCTTAGCCTCTTCTAGGATCCTAGAATCATCATGGCTGGAAAGGACCTCCAGGATCATCAAGTCCAGCCTTCATCCCAACATGTCCCTGACCACTAGACCATATCCTCGAGCGCTATACCTACTCATTTTTTAAACACCTTCAGGGACAGTGATTCCACCACCTCCCTGGGCAGCCTGTTTCTGTACCCAACCACTCTCTCAGTAAAGAATTTCTTCCTAATATCCAATAGCTGTGGCATAGTTTGAGACTCCTTTGCTGTATTACTTGTCCTGTTTTTCAGAAGCTAAAGATCATGTTTCTCTTCAGGTTCTGTTCAGAAAAGGAGCTATAGGAACAAAACCTGAATTACTGCATTCAGATACGAAAGCTTATCCTATTTGCTTTAGCCTGAAGACCATATCAGAATGTAGATAATGTAAATGAATTTCTTCATGCAACCAATTAACCTTCCCTTTGGCTTAGTTTTTGAGGGCTAACTGGGCTTTAGTCAACCATCTAGACAGTTTTCTGAGAATGCAGCCTGCAGCTTTAGTAGACCTCTGGTGATATAAGAACAGGATGCAGTTTTATATACACATTTTCAAGGAGGGAATGAAAAACCACTGTTACTCCTATAGAGCAAGTTTAACCGTAAGTCCATTTTAATCAGTCCCAGGAATCAACTTATTCATACTAAATAGCAAAGAAAGAAAGAAAACTCTCGTACCTTGTTTTCCTATTTATAGATGCTCATATAAAAAGCAACATTAAAGGAAAACACCAGGTCTATTTTTAAGTTAAAATGATATTTTGAAAAGTTCAAGCTGTCCACTGTCTGATTTATACTTCCAGGGTCTGAAGGCAATGCATTCAATCTTTGGGACCAATTCTATAGTGGAACTATAATTGTCCTTACGAGTGTTGCAGCACTGAAGAGACAGCCAGAGAGGGGGAGGGAATGTCCTGCCTTTGGGGATGTGTTTTCAGAGCCTTGAGTGCAGCAGGAGGCTGTGATTACTACATACAGTCCCAACTATGGCCTCCAAAATGTATCCTACACACCCTTTGCTCCAGGAGTTTCCTTTAAGCTCAGAGCTGAAACTTTGGTCCTGGCCTAAGCTGCAGCAGAGATGTTGCTGTTCCAAATCACATTCCTGGGCTCTTGAACTGTTCTTTGGATTTTCTGATCTTGCTTTTCCATGCTGAGCAGTGGGCAGGACTGCTCAGGACAGAACAATGTTGTTAGGGCCTGTTAGTATGAGCACCCCTGCTCTGCTCATGTTGATGAGGACCTGGGACTGCATTGTGGCTGAATATACTGTACCTGCCTATGCTGTGGTCACCTTCAGCTGCTGGCTCGTGGAGCCACCCTGTTCTTCTGCTGCCTGGTGAGACTGAGGATTTGACTGAGTATCCTGCTCTTGTTTTGGAGCAGGAACTTGGAACAGGAGTTTGGACTTGATGAACTCCCCAGGCACCTTCTAAAGTGAATCTTTCTTTGACTAACTAGTTACTCAGGGTCTTAAGGTATCCGAATGAAGATTAATAGGGCAGATCAGGAGAACATATGGCAAGCTCTTCAGTGATATCACTGTCAGCCTACATTTCTTTCCTGTATGAGCTATTGCATGGTTGTTCTTTTTGTTTGTGCACTACTGTGATGGGGGTGTTGCAGAACATTAAAACCAAATAAAAACCCAAGGGAGAAGCAAGTTACTTCTACAAGGTGCAGAATACAGCTGAGTCTGTTAAACCTGCCATGACCATGACAGCAGTGGCAACAGGGAACTGAAATCCCACAGCTCCCCCAGTTCCTTCATGTTCTGTGGACCAGCAGGCAATCCAGTAATGGGTAGGAAACGTGTGTTGGATTGAGTCTTGTGTTCCATTTAAAGAATAAACCATACTCCCTAAATACCAGGGGTTTGAGAAGTGTCACTTGCACCCCTCAGGTAGCTGTGGTAAGAATGCAGAGATGCAGTATCTGTCCATCCAGAATCTTCCTACCTTTGCTTCCCCCACCATCACAGCAGGGGAAATGGGAAGAGGACGAGGGAGGAGTGCAGAGGAGATGTCAAAGGTAGGATTCTTTCTGTGGAAAAGGACAAACACAAACAAATCACAGCTGCTATCACAGATGTACTGTGAGACTTACACCTTCAAGTGCTGTCCAAACTGCATGAAAAAAACTTGACAAAACCAGTGAAGGGCTCAGACGATTGCGCAAAACACCTGGGATTCCGAATTTTCCTATGAAACGTGAAGAGGGGTCCAAACCCAGATGAAGAACTGACATGCAAGAGAAAAAAGCCCTCGACTGAGCTAATTGTACACAACACAAGGAAGACACAGTTAACTGGCAAATGGCAGAAGTGGCCTCTAACCTTCTATGCTGGATTACAGCAGGGGAGCCGAATAGCTCCCATGGCTAGGAATCACTCGCTGATCTCACAAATTGGGCTCTAGGACAAGATCTCATCACTAACACCAACGAAATCAACTTCTTTCTTGTTTCCTATTGATAATACTACCTAGATGAAGCATTTAGCATCCCTGTTCCTGCAATGTCCATGTTCCTGCTGTGATGAGAATACCATACATGTGAAAAAATGAAGCCAAATTAAATGTGATCCATATCATTCCACTCTTCTAATAAATAACACCAAACAGATCCCTGTGGGGGCTGACCGTCACTTCTGTTCTTTTCAGCTCAGCATTTTGCCCTTGGACTGCCTGTCCTTGCAGAACAGGAACAGCTGAGGAGGTGATGAGAGAAGCAGTGTGGGCTGCTGTGCTTGAAACCCATACGTTCACCGTAGAGTCACCATTCTGTCTTATGACAATCGTTTCGACCTTCTTAAGATAAGGAGAGGCAGACACAGCTACATCAGTCCAGTTCAGGGGGGCATTTTATGGTGCCCATGAAAGGAGAAGGATCAGCTACATTAAGGTGCATCTCTTGATGATTGCTCTGTACTACAGAAAGATTTTTCTTCACTTCCAGAGAGCTCTAAATCTTCAAGCCTCTCCAATCTGCAAGAGCTCCGCAGGGGAGCAAGTGATTTCACCAGCAGCTTTCACTGGCCCCCTTTCAATTCAACACCATTTGGTTCTATGGAAAGAAGAATTGTGTGTGGAAAGAAGAATGTGTGATTCTCCCAACCCTTAGAACAGAAGTTGAAAAACTATTTCCTTTCCCACAGAGCTTCCTGCCCCGAGGTTCTTATGCCGAGCTTTAAACACTCATAACCCTACAGCAGGTCTTGTGCAGAAGATAGTCAAGACAAAGGATGCAAGTTCTGCGCATCATGGTACTCTGAGAACAAGCTCCTTCCTTTGCTGCAAGAAGGAATTTGTTGTGGACAACACTTGCCATAACTCTGCCTGTGTGCAAGCACCACAAAGCCCCACTTTGTCCCTGTGAACTAGCTTCTGTGGGAACTCAGGAGAAAAGATGGGAATGTTGAACCGTCTCAGTGCTTGACATATCCCTTGCAAGAGTTTAGCATGGATAAGCGGTAAACCATCCTTTTTCCAAGTGGACTAGCATCAGTATAGTCCTCCACAGCTTCTGTAGGGAATGGATCCTTTTATCTCCTCTCCAGAATGTGGCTGGAAGCTGTTCTTCCATTTGTGCTTGTCTGTAGGCAATTAACAAGAGAAAACTGAGAGTCCTTCTGGCGAAATGGAAAAACAGTTTAGATTACTCTCTAAGCTGTGTGACATATCCATTCTCCTATCCAGGTACTCACATGCAGGTCCTGTGTGAAGTTTCCACTACATACCTGGAGTTCCTTCTGACTTTACCTATACCTGTGTTTTATAGGCTTTAGGAATCAGCAGTTGTAATGAGGTGCAACTTTTGCTTCAGAAGCTTGCTTGTCTCAGCCTCCAAGGGTCTCAGGCAGGGTTGCTGTATGCTGTCTTGTTTATTCATTTTGAGTATCTGTGTGGCTTAAAACATAGAATAGTTTCAGCTGGATGACATCTTTAAGGTCATAATGTCCAAACTTTTCCTAGCCTTATCAGCACCACTAAACCATGTTCCCCAGTGCAACATCTCTTTAGTCCAGGGATGAGGACTCAAGCCCACCACTGGACAGGCTCTTCCGGTGCCTGACAATGCTTTCAGGAAAGAACTTCCCCATGACATCCAACCTGAATCTGCCCTGGTGCAGCTTAAGGCTAGTTCCTCTCATCCTATCACTCTTAGGCATTAGGGAGAACAGACCAACCCCCACCTTTCTACAACCCCTTTTTAAGTAGTTGTAGAGAGCAAGCTGACTCTTTGTTGGACAAGAAGAAGAGAAATAATAAATGCAGTGCTCTATAACCCTCTTTGTCATCCTCTTGCTACCAGAGCTCAAGTCTTCTGCTGATCCATCATATATGCTGTGGCCCTATCCAATATAACGTTGATGCCAACAACAGACTTCTCAATATTTACCAACTTTACAAGTATCAGTGAGGTTATTACATATCAATACAACCAATCCCTGCAACCCTTCCTCTTTTATTATTTTTCTTCTGCTTTCATAGTGTAATTTGTGTTTCATTCATAGTAGTCCTAGTATTTGAGTTACAAATCTCTAAATGCTGGCCAACAAACCCCATTAGCACAAATATGGATCCCTGTGGTCACACTTGGAATAAAGGGTTTCATACAAGTTATCCAAAGCCTGCAACACTTAGCACAACAGATTTGTCACCTGGAAATGTCCCTTCTCTGTTTCACCACCAGCCTCGGTCTTCAAGACAGGCAAGGTGAACAATTTTAGACTGACCTTCTGTGTTTCCATGAGGGATTGCTCTTTCCAGGCCTTAAAATAGGGAGACAAATTTAATAGATCTGAAAACGGAACTTGGGATCCTAAGTCATCATGAATTATTCAAAGATGTGCTCTGCATCCATATCGTGTTCCTGCTCAGCTGCGTGGTTTTTCCTGGACTGTCTGAAAGTGAACCTGTACTGCTGTGTTCCAAAGAGAGGTTATTTTAATATTCTACCAAAATACTGACAGTGAAAACTCGTTACTTTAATTAGGCAGAAAGCACTGTCATCCTGGGTCTTAAGATTTTGAGTGAGCAGAGGTTGATTCCTGAAGGAAATTTTCACTGTGTTGGGGTCCACACCGGATTTATTTTACTGGAAATGCCATTGGTATCTCCCTTAGTGCCTTCCAAATTTCACTGGGCACATAAAATCACAGAATTATTGAGGCTGGAAAACACCTCTGACATCATCAAGCCAAACCCATCACCTGACAGCACCACATCAGCCAGTCTGTCCTTAAACTCCTCAAGGGATGAGCACTCCACCACTGCCCTGGGCAGTCCATTCCAGGGTCTGACCATCATTTTCATGAGGAAGGGCTTCCTAATATCCAAACGATTCCACCCCTGGCACAGCTTCAGGCCCTGCTGTCCCATCCTGTCATTAGTTTCCTGGGAGAAGAGCCCGACACCCACCTGACTACAACTTCCTTTCAGGGAGAAGAGGTAGAGAGGACGATATGCTACCTGAAAATTGAACGGTTACAGTGTGCCTTCTGGAACGAGTGAGCCAAGAGGACAAGTTTAAGCAGAAGGAGACATCTTTTAGAGGAGACAAGGCTTGCCTAATTGAGTCCACGGCTCCAGAATTACATGGCAGTTCATCCTCAGAGCACTTTGCTAACACATAGAACTTCAGCAAGCTGCTGGCCACATTTCAGACTCCAGAATGGTTCAGAACTCAGTTCAGCTCCAATGCAGAATTGCTGAGGTGTAGAAGAGTACGGTACATACACTTCATCTCCCAGCTGTGCACATTTGGTCTTGGACCAGATGTCAAGACCCTCAGTCTTACAGGAGACCAGATGTCCCAGTGAAATTGCCATTTTTTGCTATTTGGTTTGTTTTCCAGATCAAGGAGAAGTCATTATTTTTGCAAGCAAGCAACATGATCCGTGTTTCCATGTAGTATGTACCACCAAAAGCTGTTTTGCCTGTTGATTGGCAGCTGTATTCTGATTTCCCTCCTAAGACACTGACGATGAGCAAACTACACTTGAGACATTCATAGAGCCATAGAATTGTGTAGGTTGGAAAAGTCTTTCAAGATAATTGTGTTCAACCATTAACCCATCTGTCCCAAGCCCATTGCTAAACCCTGTCCCTAAGCTTCATATCTACATGACTTTGAAACACATCCAGGGATGGTGATTCAACCACTCCCCTGAGCAGCCTGCTTCAAGGCTTGATGACCTTTTCAATGAAGATGTTTTTCCTCATGTCCAGTCTAAACTTCCCCTAGCTAGGGGGAAAAAACAATCACTTGAAAATACAGTGTTACTATGTGTGTTTTATGGCCAGCGATGGCTCACAGATTGGACAATGGCTCTAGGTGTCTTCACACTGTAGCAGTGTGATCCTGGGCTTTGTTTCCCACTGATGCTGGCCTCTCACAGGCACTGCAGCTATGCTGAGGAGGTGTAAAATGGTCATAGTGTTCCTTGTTAAAACTTGTATAGCTGAAAAGTCACGAGACAAAGTAGAAGGCAGGACGGGGTCTGAAGATTGCTATTGAGATAAAAAGTCAGAAGATATTCCAAGTGCTTCTTCAGCAAAAGCAGAGAAGATTTGAAACATCACCGAGGTCTAGTCCAGTGGTTCCTCATTCTCTCAGAGGGAAGCATCAGTGTTTCATACATCACTGAATTTAACTGCTCACCTGGCTCGGAGCTGCCATTGCTTCCCCTTTTCTGATGGAGCTCCTGCTCGAGTGTCTGCAGTGTATGCAAGGCCTCAAGTTACAGCCCTGTCGCTGTGAAACTGCATGTCACGCTGGGTGTGCTCAGTTCAGTTACACTTCCAGGTACTCCTCCTACTAACATGCAGGCATCTGGAATGACACGGGCAGCTCAGGTTCTGTGCTGCGAAAAGCTGACAGGCACATCGACAAAAACGTTTGCATAAATCTCAGCCATTTTCCCCCCCACTGGTGTGTTAAGTCTTGCAGAACTAGTTCAGATAAAAGTGTAAACTCTCCAGCTCCAAAGAAGCTGAGCCATCACCAACGCAATATGTGGGGGGATGTAAATAAGGCAGTCTGAGCAAAAGGAAAGCGAGGAAAATGGAAGTGCTCATATATAATTTTATTTGGGCTTCAGGAAAAAGGACAGTGCAGCAGCAGGGATTTTTCTGTCTGTTTCCCTTTTTCCTCTTCTTTGACACCTTGTCTAAGTCCTTGTCTTGCAAACACCAATACAGTCACACACTTGCAAGAGACACACACCTCACCCCCAAAAACTGTGACCATCTGGAAGTCGCCTCAGTGGAAAACGTGAACACTTAAGAACATCTTCATGTTCTCAGCTATGTGCAAGATAAATGCTCCAGCCTGCACGTTCTGTTCAGCAGAACTGCAGCTGCAAGCAGCTTACGGACAGACAGCATGAACAAGTCCTGGGGATTCCTTTCCCGCTAACATGGCTTATCTCTCTGGGAACCAACCTGGAGCACTCCTTTTAGAGGTACAGACACACTGTTAGCCAGTAGGATGCTTGATTAAGAGATGTCTTGGACTTGCTGTGTGCACCAAAAGATCAGTGGCCACTTTCAGCTAATTCTCGCCCACAGCTGAGCTACCCTGAAGTGCCCCCAGTGACTGTGATATCAAGGAAGTGACTGCAAAGTTTTCATTGCTCGCTGATGAGGTCCATAACTGTTTTTACACCTTCTTCTCTAAATAAGGAAGCTGCCTGTAAAGCTTCCAACTCCCCGACCAATTTGCCTTCAGCAGCCAATGACACTCCACTCCTGCCTACAGTTTTGGGTGACAGCATTCATCAAGCTTCAGGCAGCCTGGGAGGACAGCAGGTTAGTGTTACGGCCGTGGCAGGCTTACCTTTGGCAGGCTGTTGATGTCAGAGTGATGATATGGGGAGGGACAGCCTCTGCGCTATAAAAATGGGTCAATCAAATATAACTGAGGCTGCCCACCAGAGAGCAGGATCTACAAAACATGGTCCCCACCAGTCTGAGTCCTGCTGGCCTGTCTCTGCTCCCAACCCAACTGCTCTCTGGCTTTAGTTTCATGTCAGCAATCTCTATTTGCTTTCCAAAAATAAGCTTCTGCCACCATGCTGAAGGGAGAAAAACAAGAAGGGCGGTATTTTTAGGGCCATTAATTCTGACCACATGCCCAGGAGGTGAACCGGATGGCCACTGCACAAAGACTTCTCATCACTATGTCCTGCGAAGCCAGCGCTCACCGGACGTTGCCTGCTTTTGTTCTCCTGGGTTTTCTAGCTGGGATTGCTTCAACACATCCAGCTGTAAGCAGAACTAATGGCACATTGCTGGAAAGAGGATGGCAATCTCTGTTGTCCAGGTCCATTGCTGGGATGTCAGGGGAGAAGTCAGATGTGAACTGGGAGAGTGACTATTTGCTAGGAATCAAGAGGCAGCGGAGGCTTTACTGCAACGTGGGCATCGGGTTTCACCTTCAAATGCTCCCAGACGGCAGGATAAGCGGAGTTCACACTGAAAACCAATACAGTGAGTTGCATCCAGAAATGAAATAGAATAGATATCACTTAATTGCTGTGAACTCTAGTCATTACCCTTGATAGAACGCAAATGTTTTTACTTGATATTATTAATCTGTGCTACATCTGTTGCCTTGTAAAAGTCTATGGGATCAATAAACACTAGAACCCTCCTTGCTGGAACAGGTCACAAATGCTCAGACAAATTTAGATATCATTTATTTTTGCTCTGCTTTACTGCACACATGAGCAACGAAAACCAGGCTGAAAACTGTCTCTCTGCTGCACTTGCTCACTCCTCACCTTCTCATTCTGAGCCTTTTGAATCTGTGAGTGCCAAAGCACGGCTTTGGAACTGTAGCAAGCTGGTCCTCTTGGGACACTCACTCGTGGCATGGCTTGCTGCTCCTGGTCTGCTTGCTCCTCTTGGTGCTGTTCTGTTACCGTAAGATTAAAGAAAAGCATCGGCCCCGTGGATCTGTGTTTCCTGTAGAGGGCAGTTGCTGGAATATTTTGCAGCTGAGATGTTGTGAGGGACTTGAAAATGCAAGCCACGCTTCTTTAAATCTCAGTAACAAGCACTCTGGAATTACACCGCATAGAGGAGAAGACTTTACTTATTAGAAAGCTGACGAGTGTAACAGATCAAATCAGTCTGACAGTGCAAAAAGATTCTACAGCATGTGATTATGATTCCAGAATAATTCTTTGATAATCCTATGGCAGGTAGGATTTTTTTCCCGAATGATCAAGGGAGCTAATTATTATAAAAAACATATAACAAATTCCTTTATTTTAAAAATGCATTTATTTAGAAATTTAAAAGTATATCTGAATTGCCTTTGAATAGCTGTAAAGTCTGTGACAACTCTTCTTTTGAACCTCTCATTTTTTAGGTGTCTTTGAAATATCCACTGTAGAGAGAGGTGTTGTTAGCCTGTTTGGTGTGAAAAGTGCTCTCTTCGTTGCAATGAACAGCAAGGGGAAGTTGTACGGAACGGTAAGTACACGTCGAAACCGTTTTTCAAGGCTTAAACAAAAGCTGGCAGGGTTTGTTGCTGTCTTTATCCTCCTGCAAATCTCTGATTACAAGCAGAGAAAATATCATTTAAATTACAGAGAGGCTGCCCATGCTGGTGTCACCAATGTTATTCGGTGCAAGAAAAGAACAGCCTGACTACTAGAGCTCTCCTATTTTAAAACTTTCCAGTAAGACTGTGCAGCGAACACCCTAGGAAATTATTATTGGTGACATGCCTTATTCTCAGTGTGGCAAATGCATTCCAGTTATTGTGAGCCCTGTGGATTCCCTTTTGTGCTCTGTCATACGTAAAGCTAAAAGGTGTGCTCTGTGAGATGCTCTGAGAGGTAAAGCGTGTGGGTATGTCTGCGACTCCGCGCGGGGTGATTGCACGCGTACAGCTGTGTGGGTAGGAGAGGCACAAATGCAGAGATCTGTGCTAGCTGTCCTTTGTAAAATCACGACCACACATTTGCGTCTACCAATGACACCAGGAAGGTTAAATAGGAAGTCTACTCTTCGAAGTCAACCTATGTGCCTGGGGTTATTTTAACAACCATTTCTGTGAGATCAGTCTCAAAGGATAAGAAAGCAGTAATATCTATTAACAACGGCATGCCAGCCACACTCAAGCACCATCACCGTCATCCTCACCTAGAAAGTGCCGACTGTGCCTTCTACGTGCAACGTAATCCCTGAGCCCTGCGCAAGGCAACTCCGGTCTCAGCATTCAGTAGAATAAGTGCTTGTTGGGAAGAAGATTTGAAAGAGGCTGGCTCTGGGTGAGAGGCAAAAGCAGTTCCTCTAAAAAGTAATGAATGGCACTGATTGCATCCATCTCTTTTGTCAGGAAGCAATAAGGTAATTTCCTTTGAGTCAGCTGTGATTTCAACAGAGTATTTCAGTTGCTGAATAAAAGCAAATATTGTGAAGAACCTGCAGCCGTTATTAATCTGACTGACTCCTAATCACACAGATAATGACAGCTTCCACTCCCGGAATATTCTTGCAACCATGTCTAATCTAACCATGCCAACGTGATCCCCATCCACAAGAAGGGTCGGCTGGAGGATCCTGGGAACTACAGGCCTGTCAGCCTGACCTCAGTGCCAGGGAAACTGATGGAGCAGGTTATCTTGGGGGCAGTAACTGCACACCTGAGGGATGGCCAAGGGCTCAGGTCCAGCCAACATGGGTTCAGGAAGGGCAGATCCTGCCTCTCCAACCTGCTCTCCTTCTATGATCAGGTGACCCGCTTGGTGGATGTGGGGAGGCCTGTGGATGTGGTCTATCTGGACTTCAGCAAGGCCTTTGACACTGTCCCCCACAGCAAACTGCTGGCTAAGCTGTCAGCCCACGGCTTGGACGGCAACACTCTGTGCTGGGTTAGGAACTGGCTGGAGGGCCGAGCCCAGAG
>VXBP01004053.1:0-35072 GCA_013400115.1 Rhinopomastus cyanomelas | reverse complement strand
CGAGGCTGGTGAGAGGCCTTGAGCACAAGCCCTATGAGGAGAGGCTGAGGGAGCTGGGATTGTTTAGCCTTGAGAAGAGGAGGCTCAGGGGAGACCTTCTTGCTGTCTACAACTACCTGAGGGGTGGTTGTGGCCAGGAGGAGGTTGCTCTCTTCTCTCAGGCAGCCAGCACTAGAACAAGAGGACACAGCCACAAGTTGCGCCAGGGGAAATTTAGGCTTGAGGTGAGGAGAAAGTTCTTCACTGAGAGAGTCATTGGCCACTGGAATGGCCTGCCCAGGGAGGTGGTGGAGTCGCCAACTCTGGAGCTGTTCAAGGCAGGATTGGACGTGGCACTTGGTGCCATGGTCTAGCCTTGAGCTCTGTGGTAACAGGTTGGACTTGATGATCTATGAGGTCTCTTCCAACCTTGATAATACTGTGATACTGTGATACTGTGATACTGTAATTGGAAGCACCTAAAAAGTGACACCAGCCCAACTGCTTTGCTTGACTGGGTCTTTCTAAAGAAACACAGAGTCTGGCTTCAGCTCTCACTTTGATATTTTTCCATCCAGCTTCAATCCAGTCTTGTTTATTTTTGAAGATCTTTTTGGAAGCTGTAAGAGGTGTGCATTTTCCCTTGCGTCAAGTAACGCTCTAAGTTAAACTCGCAAGCTTGGGTGCTGTTATTACACCATATGTCCAAATAAAACAGCACTGCTGGTGTCTCATGTTCCAGACGCTTCTTGTTATGGTGTTAGTCTGTTTTCTCTTTTAATTGGTTCAGTGCTCTGAGTCTGTCTTCTGCTTCTCCTTGTGCTTCCTCTCCCGTATAACTCAATCTCCTTGGATTTACATAATATGGCAGTGAAGTGGTTTCCTGCCTTAGAACCCTCTGCGTATCTCATTATCAGTTAAACACAAGGTCACTAATGGCTTAGCAAAAGAAAGAATGTGGTGCTAATATGAGGCCCTAGACAAGCACATCGTTCTCTCTGGACACTGCTGCTTCTAAGAGGTTTTGACAGCCAGCATTTCCTTATTTGATAAATGACAGGACCTCTTGCAAATCTGATGGGTGAAGTAAAGTCATGTCCTTTGGGCAAAAGGGCTTGATGTTGACAGAAATGCCTGTTTGCAAATAAAATTAAGAAATCAATGATTTATGATTGATTAACTTGATTTGTCACAGGAAGCACACAGTCCATTATCTGGACAGGTGGCATCTGAGTTCATCTGACACCGAATTAGCACTGAAGAGGGAGATTTATGTTGGATGCGGTCACTGCAGTACCGCCTGTTGCACACTGGAACGAGTTTTTCTGTGAAAACCTTAATAAGAAAAGAAAAAGTATTCGAGTCTTTGTGGAATATTCATTACACGTGCTTTGTTCTTCTCCCCTCTCGCTGCTTTCTGTTCTTTAGGCTGCTTTCCAAGATGAGTGCAAATTCAAGGAAATCTTGCTGCCCAATAACTACAACGCGTATGAGTCAAATACCTACCACGGTGCCTACATAGCGCTGAGCAAGCACGGCAGAGTGAAGAGAGGAAACAAGGTTTCTCCCACCATGACCGTGACCCACTTTTTACCCAGGATATGAACACAAGCAAAGCAGAAGCTTAAACCCCAGGAAAAAACTCTTTCATTTTGCACATGGGAATAATCTCCCAGGTAAAGTATTTATACTGTTCATTGAAAAAAATAAGCTATATGTATGTGTATATTTGGATGAGAATATTTGTACTAGGTTCACCACATAGCTTATGGAACATGATGCTGCTTCTCTTCTACCCTGTACGAATTTCACATGGCCATGTGCCTCCTTTGGTGCTGAACAGAGGAAAATACAAGCTGGAGTACGAAGGGAGTGTTTGAAAGATACAGATTGGCTGAGGGGAATCACCTAATGGACTACAAAGGAAGTATTTGGAAGATGTTGGATGGCTGTGGGCAATCCTCTAATCAATCAGAGATTATTTACTAAGCAATATTAACTATCTCATATGGTTACCTTTCATAGTGAGCTGTTTACATATTATGGGCCAAATCATCCAATGACTTTGCTTCGCCAGATCTTCAAGCAGTTCACTCCATTTGAATATCTACCTGCACCTCCCCTTCTAAACCCTGTTGCCCATCTTCTCAGTTCCTCGATCTGTTTTGATCATTAGGGTGCCAATTCCACAACCATTTCTACAGAAGCCAACTGTCTACCCCCCTCCCCAAGCCCGTGAGTCTCTGAAGGGATTCCCCACGGTCTCCTCGCATGGACTCATTGGCAAAACGAAGACCTACAATCAATTTCCCTGAGGAAGGGCCACAGAATAAATAACAGATGGGTCCCAAATGCAACATGTATTTGGAGCTGAGGATTCTGAATGGCATTTTGTGAGCTTAGTTTAGACTTACCTCAAATATAGATGTGCACATCTTTAATATAAACACATGTATATATAGAGAGAGACATGGGGTGTGTGAGTGTGTATCTATGTAATTACACACTTGTAATGAATCAATCATCCCTGTCTCTAGATCCCCACGTGCCTTTCTATGTGTACATGCACTGGGGGAACGCAAGTACTTTACTTAGGCTGAACCTCCAAGAACTACAACTGGTCTGCAGGATACACTCGATAAAATGTATGAAATTCATGAAAGCTCTCAGCAAGAGGGTTCTTTTAGAAACCTTCTCTGGTTTGAATTTTTTTCTTTAAACTGCATTAAGTATATTTGGTTCTTCAAAACCATACCTCACCGAAGTGTGAAAGTACGAAGAAGCAGGCTGCTCAAGCATGTCTTCCTGGGTTGGGACAGAGCAATTTGTGCTGTAATTCCAAAGCCTGTCACTTGCAAAACAGCAGTTTCAAAGATAACACAGCGAGCTCTACGAAATACTCCACAAAGCTCTCCTAGAAGCCACACAAATGGTACAGAGCCTTGTCTTAATGTTTTGACAACCTTTTCCAGATCACCAAGAAGCCACATTCTCTGTGCTTTTGAAAGAGTATTTTAAGAGCTCCTAAGTCAATAGTCCCTATAAATGTCAGTTACCAGAAGCCTTGGGATGCTTGCATTGATGGCGTGCTCCTAAATTTGAAACTAGATTCAATGCAATGTCAGAGCACGAGCATTTTCAGCATAGATGGACCATGCCGCTGCAGAAGTGAGCATCTGAGTGCAAGATAATCTGCCACGTCCAGCCAAAATGTGGCTATGTCCAGCCTTGACATGCCATTCTATTTGCAGGGGGTGTCAATTCATTATGAATTTGAGCCTTCTGACATACATGAAAAACACTGTCAGGGTCAGATCCTGAGCTGCAGTAAAGCAGCCTGGTAAGACTGTTAGTTTGTAGCTGTAGATTTGGTTCAGAGTACACCTGTGAGGACCTAGCTACAGCCACACACACTGAAGAAAACCCATCAAGACAATCGTTCAGTGAACAACCTACAATTTTCCAGCTCTTTTTGTGTAATTTATACTTTACTATATTTTGCTCAGGTATAAGGAATGATCAGAGTGTAGTAAATGAAGAGAAGAAAATGGAGTTACTGCTTAAAGTAGCTGAGCGGGACACTTAGGATGTGGTAAAGGGCAGGAGTTACTCTGTTTTCCTGCAGTATGTAGAGAGAAGGTAAGTTGGCACACATTGTTCCTCCACAATGTGTGCAGCAGTTTGCTTAGAGAAAATGTGCATTTTAAGAGAGAAAGCAAGATGTATTCAGTTGGGAGAGTGGATCAGAAGAAAGTTTGGAAGTTATCAGGTCTAGAGTCTAAGGGACAGCAAGACTGCAGCTGTGCTGAGATACATTAGATTCTTGTGGTATATTCCTAACTATCTTTCAAGTGAATTTTGAAGAAGAATGGAAGAGCATAATGAATGTAGAAGAAATCATAATTTGAATGCTGACACACAAGTTTGTTTCTGATTACAGGTTAAATCAGTGTCCTTAGGATAGCATTAAGTCAGTTTTCTCTTAAAACATGGCAGTCTAGGGTAATTTATTGTTGCCAGTACTAATAAATAATGGGGTAGCTGGCATAAAAGGTGATAATTAAATTCACTGACTCCATTTTGCACATGCTGGTCAACAGTGAGAACAAACCGTAGACCAGGTTGCAAGAAGTCTCTCAGCCTAGCTGGCTGAACTTGTTCTAAGAACTGCAGATCCTTGGGGATGCAGTTGTGGTGGGTATTAGGGAAGCCCCACCAGTTGTGCTGCTGAGTTACTCTTTATATCACTGCTTTTTCATTCTCACCTACCAATGAGAGTCAGATCAACACTGATATTATTACTGAAATCAAAACAGGTGTCCCCATGAGAGGAATCATGACAAATAGGAGCGTGAGACATGTCCTTGTCAGAACAGACAATGAAAGACAGCTTTGTCAGGAGTGGTGAGTGTTGTAGGGACTCCCCACCCCAGCACAAACAGTGCAGCACTGAAGTGTTGTGGGGTTTTAGACTAGCTGGATACGAGACTTTGACAGAGGAGGTTCTTAAGTGAATGCAAGAGAGGAGTTAAGGCACGTGCTGACACATCGCTGTGGATGTGTGAGGAGTCTAGGAGCAGCTTACAGTAAGGAGAGTGCTCTGTAGCTCTGTTCAGGGGGTTGTGTAGCTTGCCTGTGAAATGGCCTCATTCTTTTCTGCCTCACGTTTGATGAGATAAACTCCACCTCCTCCTCCTCTGGCTGTTATTACCAGTATGGGAGAAGCTGAATTTAGGAAGATCGTTACTCATTTTACACATCTCAGGATAAACTAGTTGAGCTGACACAGAGGGAAAAACAAAAAAAACCCTCAATCCAAACCTTTTGCAAGCAGAGTGTGCGTGATATGGAGGCTATGGAGACAATATGGGCAGAGGATGGCAAACTCTCAATCAAAACGTTCTTTGAAAGAGTAGTTCCAGGTGACTCCGTAAAGAGAACTCAGAAATGTAAAGCAGTTTCCAAATCAGGGCCAAATTAGGAACCTACCCCTGACAATTCTTGCTGTGGTCTCTTTCAAAGCACAGCTCAGCTCATGGTGCATTCATGAGGAGCCATGGAAGGAGCTGCAAGCTTTGGAAGCACTGCTGTGAGGCTCCATACCAGCCCACCCTGCCCATATTTTGCACATGGGCTTCTCCCGTGGACGATACCTACTTTCAAGGTTTCTTCTTCCACAGGCAAATCCCATACTCTTTTCACACCTAATCCACCTCCATCAGAAAACTGCCTTGACTGGAACTGAATCATGGTCTTAAATAATTTAATCTTCCCCAAACACACCTAGATGCAGACAGCCACAGTGGAAAAGCAGAGTAATTTTTGTATACCTCACTATTTCAATTCCAAGATTTTATTTTGCACAGTAAAATGGTGCCAAAGTTCTCACCTTTGAATTTTTCTTTCTCTAAAATATACCTCATGTTCTGACTCAGTATGGACTCACAAGTGAGACTATCAATTTGCAAGAAACACAAAACTGTCCAATCATCTGTTTGTGAAGTTGCTTCTATTTTTTATATGTATGTGCTGCGCACAATAGTTTAATGGATTCATAAAATAAACTTTTATATGTTTTTGTTAGTGTTTTGGCTCCAAATCCCTCTTAACATTTGGGTTTTTCCTTGCTTTATAGCTGTAGTATTAAATCTACACTGGCACACTTGCTATGTGTATTCACCTTTAGAACCAGTGGACATATTAAGGACCACTTACCATTGTGGTAGACTCTTCTGTTCTTCAGATCTCTTTTTGTCTGGGGAGGTGTTGTGGCACTAGTAGCAGTAGTGTAGTGTGTGGGTCCTTATCTGGATCCCCAGGTGTCTCACCTGGGTCACCACTAATGATTATGGGTCAGAGACCCTGACTAGATTTCAATCAAGAGGTTTTAGCTGAAGCATCAGAAACAAAGGGAGGGTTTCACAAAACCACTTAGGAATCCTCAGGCAATGAAACAACTGACAGTCTGGGGAAGGAAGGCACCAATACATCAGAGAAAAACTCCACAAGATACAGACACAGACAGACAGAATTTTGTCACGCTGCCTCTACACTGAACTGAGATGAAAATGTCTGAGTGCCCATTACAGACAGCTCCTGCTTCTCTCTGCAGTCATGGTGGTCATTCAACTTCAGTTTCTATCCTCATAAATCTTCAAGGTGCAGAATTCTCAGTCTCTCCAGGTCCAGGCAAATCTTCCCACTTGCCATAGATTTTCTTCACCTTGAGAAGTAGTAACAGTCTCGGAAGCCATGACATTCTCTCTCAGCGGCAGCAATGCGGTCCCAAACAGTCGAGGATGGAGAGAAATGAAGAAAAAGCAAAGAAGAAGCAGCAGTCACCAAGGGGGGAGAACAGTTGGGGGTGGGCGGCAGAAACTTTCCCACTTTTTAAACCCAAACTTCGTACTTCTCTGGAGAAAACACACAAATTAGACTGACAGATTCTGCTGAGCTTCTAAAGCAGAACAGGAGGCTTTTATGGTGCTCTTCTGTTGCTAGTGCTGTTTGGTGTGTGAATTCCCATGCATATCCCATAATTCGTTCAATAAGAAAGGCTCTTTTATTGCCTGAGATGGACTGGGGAGAGCAGCTTCTCTGAATGTTTTTGCCTCACTGTACCTCGAATCTGGGTGTTTTGGAAACTGCTACATTTCAGTGATTGGATAAGTTTTGCTCTCCCAAACTGTCACTTATTTCAGTCCTTTGATTAATTTAATGATGACAGACCTCTCCCAGTCTGGGGACAGGGAGTAAGTTATTAGAAACCAATAGCAGAGAATCTGCCACCTTACTTCTTGGTTCCACTGCACTGTTTATTCCATACCAGCGTGATATCTCAGAATGAGCAAGTCTCCAAGGGTTCTCATGAGATTCAGATCAGTCAGCACCATCACGCTGATTAAGCATCATTTTCTCTATTTTTGTTTCAGCTGTCTGTGGCTCCCCATCATAATCTCTTTCCTTACAAGTCATCATAAGTTATTGCTTGTTGTTTTGCCACATTTCACCTGGAAGAGGACTACATTTCAGTGGTGGGTTAAACAGTGCTCCTGTTTGCTATAGAAGTACCTTGTTTACAGCTCTGAAGGCTAGTCGCTGCAGGCAGAAGTAGAAACAGGAGAAGATACTCAGTCCAAAACCAGTGAATGTGAAAAGCAGGATAAACTGGCAGCTGCTGTGAACTAGCCTAGTCCCAAACAGCAAACAAAACACACAAATGATCTGGTAAGCAAAACTGAAACGTAAATGATTTGGTAAGGAGTCATCTGCAGAGGTTAGAAAAAGGCTACCCATGGCCACCTCACAAGACACCCACTCAGACACAGGCTCATTTCCTCTCACTGTATCACAGTTTGCCCTTAGAAAGGCGATAGTCACCAGACACACCTGGTCAAGTGCCCTGGGAGGCATGGACTGTTCCCATCTTCACTCTGCCCTCAATTC
Organism: Rhinopomastus cyanomelas; assembly: GCA_013400115.1. Taxonomy (NCBI): domain Eukaryota; kingdom Metazoa; phylum Chordata; class Aves; order Bucerotiformes; family Rhinopomastidae; genus Rhinopomastus; species Rhinopomastus cyanomelas. The sequence continues at coordinate 27,647 of VXBP01004053.1, read as the reverse complement.
AGAGGATGAAAAATGTTCAAGGAATTTGTGGAACAAGAGCTGCTGATGAAGCCCCACTATTCTGTGAAGAGCAGGAAAAGTTTTGACTGAATGTTTCCCAGTAATTGGAAACTTTATGATGCACCTGCTTCTACAGGTACATCTGCAGCACAGCAACCTTACCCTTTTCCTCACCGCTTCATGTGGGTTCCTGCCGCGGCAACTCTCTGCTGCTCGCTCCGGACAAGCGTGTTTGTTAGGGAAGTACAAACTTCATTAGACAAAAGCAGTGCAATTTACTAATAAAAAAACCTCTCAAATAGCTTAAGAGGGCACCTCTCCTAGCTTCCTGCCAGAATTCTGCTTCCCTAGCCCATCATTTGTCTGCTTACTCAGGCTCTGGCTTCAGCAGTGACCCACCACCTCCACAATGGTTTAACGAGCTCGGTGAGCCCTGGGTGTCCATAGCTCCCCGTAGATAGGCCAGCCCCGAGCTGGCTGGAGGTTATCGTGTGAGCAGCACAGGTGACAGCAGGCAGCACTACACCTTCCTGAAGCCAGCAAAAACTGCTCTACGACGGTGGCAAGACGAAAAAACAAATGTTAATCTAGATGAAAGAACAGGAAACACTTTACTCTCCAAGAAAATTAAAGGCTACATTGGTCCTGCCCTGGAAACATCCTGATCACGAAAGGGACTGCTGGAGGGTTTGAATCCAACCTCAAGCACGCTGCAGGGACAACTTCAAAGCAAGGGGAGGTTGGATCATGAAGAATCTCCTCTACCCTCCTCGTCCAACAGCCCCTGTGATAGCACCATCCTTTGCTAAATTCTGAGTGAAACTCTGGATAGCAGCTCAGAAGAGGTCAGTCACACACAGGACCACTAGCACAGCTCATGCATTGTTAGAAGGCAGTCCAAGAGCTAATGGCATCTTCCTACCCAGCCTTGACATAAGCCATTATTATTGCTATTATGAAGGCTGGAAAAGACCTCTGAGATCATCAAGTCCAGCCTAGGACCTAACAACACCACATCAGCTAGACCATGCCACTAAGTACCACATCCAGTCTGTCCTTCAACACCTCCAAGGATGGGGATTCCACCACTGTCTTGGGAGGTCCATTCCAGGGTCTGATCACCCTTTCCATGAGGAAGTTCTTCTTAATATTCAACCTAACGTTCCCCTTTAAACAACTACTGCCATCAGAAACAGTTTTAGGACACAAGAGCCATCTGCAAGATCTCCTTTGCAAAAACTTTAGCTTCAATGGAATTATTGTTATTATATCTGTCCTGTGCACTGAGCAGATGTCCCTCCTACTGGAACTCATCTACCAACACAAATGGCTGCAGAAACAGCTTGAAGGATTCAGTCCCCTACAAGAAGGGGGAGTGGGAAAGGGAAAAAAGGAGGTTTTCTGTCAACTGACGGCTGCAGGGCTCTCTCAGTTGCAGGCACGCAAGATTTGGGGGTAGACGTAGGTGTGTGAATTGCATGACTTCAGTGCAAGCCCAGACCACTTTCGGGGGAAGGAGCAGCAGCAGCGCTGCTCTGAAACCTGAACGCCGCCTAACCACGGGTAGAGGCAGCCTGACCTCCCGAGGCTGACCACGGCAGTGATGGGTTGGTTGGTGGCATTGTTGCCCTCTGGTGGCTGTTCAACAGCTCGGTGTCAGGGATCGGCCACGGGTTCTGTACCACGGGCCCCGGGCACAAGGGAGGAAGGAGGCTACCACCTCATGGCTGTGACTGGCTACAGGTTCCAGGTCCTTCGGTGCGTTGGCGTCTGTGGCACCGTCCTACAGAAAGTAACGATTTTAACTGGGAAGACGCAGAACATGGTGTTTGGGGTCGAGGTGTCTTCAGGTATGTCACCAGCTGATGAGCACTCTTCCATAATGATTGGTAGGTGAATTGGTCACTGCAACGATTTTGATTTTATTAGAAATTTTTCAACCTGAAGACTGACAAGGTTTTTATAAGCATTAAACCTGAGCCTGGACATCAAAGGCAGTGCCACATAGAACACCTTAAAGTGTTGGAGCAGGTCCAGAGGCAGTTCACAAAGATGATGGAGGGCTGGAGCACCTCTCCTGTGAGGACAGCCTGCAAGAGTTGGGGTTGTTCAGCCTGGAGAAGAAAAAGTTCTAGGCAGACCTTAGTTGAAGCTCTCAGTGCTTACAGGGGACAAATAGGAAAGATGAACAACTTCTAGAGCTTATTTTGACAGGACAAAAGGTGCTGGTTATAAACCAAAAGGGGGTAGAGTCAGACTAGATATATAGAAAAAATTGTTTACAATGAACCTGACAAGACACTAGAACTAGTTGCCCAGAGAGGTGGTAGAAGCCCTGGCAACGTTCACAGTCAGGTTTGATGTGGCGCTGTGTAACCTGATTAGCTGGATATGTCTCTGCGTATTACAGGGGGATTAGACTAGATGACCTTTAAATGTCTCCTTGAATCCAAAGCATTCTGTGATTCTAGGACATAAAATGACAAGGTTAATTTAGTGCCCCTGCCACTCCTCACAACACCCGTATCAGGAAATTAGCACTGTGTGGGACCTTGAGTGTGAAAGCATTCCTGCATCAGCCCTTTCCGAATTATAACAAATACCAATTTTAAAGCATGTGAAGAAATCCCTCTTTCCCATTACCTTATTATAAATCGCATTCAGAAATGACACCATCTGCAGGTCCGCAGCAGCCAGAGATGCTCTTTGCAGGACCAGATGAGCCGAAGAGGATGCTGGTGCTCTGACTGACAGGGGGCACTGTGTCACCTGCAGAAACCAAACTGGGGGAAAAAAGAAATAGGGAACGAAAAACTCCCACACGAGGGGTCACTCACACTTAGAATCATAGAACCATCGAATCAGAATCATTAGGCATTGGAACGGACCTCGAAACAGGAATATTGTTAAGAATATTGCTGAACAGAGATCACCTTAGCAGCAAAATGCTGTACCCACTTCTCCATCAACTAATGAGCTAGCAGGATTTTTCTGAAGGAGAAATGGGTGCTACAGTAAAGTTTAATGAAAAATGCAGCCAGAGCTGCATTTCTGACCTTTAAGCTTCCTCAAAGGAAAAAATAAAAGCTTTCAATTCAGAAAAGAACACCACTAAAACTTTTAAAATAAGTTGCCTGCTTTCCTTATAACATGCAAACAGACCGCTCACAAAAGCCCTAACTAAAACCTCTTGGACTGTCAGTAGTTTAGAACCATTACTTTCTTTTAGATTGAGAAAGTTTGTGGCAGACAGCACCAAATTTTGTTTAATAGGTGCTGTGATGGAGGAAAAGGAAAGATTTCTCCCAAGTCTAAGTGGTAGATATATGAGGCATCATAGTGTTCATACACTTTCCTGTCTTTAAAAGTGCATCTACCAGGAAGCAACAGGCCAACACAGCTGAAAACCAAAGGGCCAGCGTGCACGTCCCAGACATAGCTGTCCCCTGACACACACGCCTTTGTGAGGAAGGCGGGAAGCAGGCCCGGCCTTGCCCAGTGTATTTCATCCATTCTCCTTCTCTGGAGACATTTAAAACCCGCTTGGATGTGTTCCTGTGCAGCTTGGTCTAGGTGATCCTGCTCTGGCAAGGGGATTGGACTAGATGATCTTTCGGGGTCCCTTCCAATCCCCGATGTTCTGTGATTCTGTGATCCTGTGATCCAGCTCCCCATGCTGCTCCCTGAGGCTGAGCTCAAGCTTTCCCAGGCCTCAAGGTGAGCACTGTGGAGCTGTGTTCTTGCCCACATGGGGCCTCAGCCCTACAAACCCTTCTAACCAACCCTTCTTCCCCTGGGCTCTGGCATCTCCACGATGTCTAGCCCTTAAGCTTGGCCTAGACCGGCTCTAATGGCCCTGACTGACCTCACCTGGCACCTCCTGGATCGAGGTGCATCGCAGCAACTCTGGAGCAGAACATGTTTGTCTGAGAACTGGCAACGTTAGGGAGAGGCTGCAATGTGTTCATGACTATTCACAGAATCGCAGGATTGCTCAGGCTAGAAAAGGCCTCCGAGATCATCCAGCCCGGCCTAGGACCTACCACCACCACATCAGCTAGACCATGACAGAGTGCCACATCCAGCCGGTTCTTAAACACCTCGGCGATTCCATCAGTCCCTCCCAGTGTCTGATCACCCTTTCTGTGAGGAAGGGCTTCCTAACATCCAAATTAACCCTTCCCTGGCGCAGCTTCAGGCCCTGCCCTCTCGTCCTGTCACTAGCTGCCTGGGAGACCAACCCCCACCTGACTACAACCTCCCTTCAGGGAGTTGTAGAAAGAGACAAGGTCCCCCCTGAGTCTCCTCTCCTCCAGGCTAAACACCCCCAGCTCCCTCAGCCTCTCCTCACCAGACTTTTGTTCCAGCCCCTTCCCCAGCCTCCTCTGGACCCTCTCCAGCCCCTCAATCTCTTTCTTGAAGTGAGGGGCCCAGAACTGCCCCCAGTGCTTGAGGTGAGGCCTCAGCAGTTTGTACAGCCTGTCTGATTCTGGACAGCTCTGGGGAAAGCTTCGTGCTGAGATTCTGTAATTGGAGAGGCAGCAGGGAACAGTTGACAGGGTGCTGGAGTGTCAGGATCAGTTCTCAGCTCTACCACAGGGTTTCTGTGTGACCATGGACAACGCAGTGATGTTTTCTGCTCTGTCTCATGTATGCAGGGGACACAGCAAATCTGACCGTGTAGAAAACACCCTACGTGGTGGATTGAGACTGTTCTGACAAACCAAGAGTGGACAAAACCTGGCACTGTATTTTCCACACCCTAGTAATAATCACTTCCATCCTCTGGACAGTGCATTTCATGCCGAGAAACTGCAGCCAGATTTACCCCCTCATTTTCTCGAAGCTGGACAGACTCAGTTTCAACAGCCTTTTCTCACTGATCATGTGCTTCACTCTGACATATCTCAGTGACTCTTCTCTGGACTTGCTTCAGCTTGCTAACAGCACAGGGAGCAGCTCAGAATTAGACAGGGCCTCACCAAAGGGAATAAGCACTTGCTTTGATCAGTTGGCTAATGCAACCCAGTATGCCATTGTTTCTTTAATGGTCGCATTGATAGTCTTTCCTGTGCTAAAGAAGTCTCAGAGGGCAGGGAGTGGCAAAGGCAGAGAGTTTACATAACAGGGATTCCCCCTCCAGCCACTCAAGGGAACTGCCAGACGTTCATTCAAGACAGTTTTGTGCAAGAGCATGACAATGGGGTGAGGTTGTTGTCTGGACTTCATCAAGTGATTTGCAAACAAATTAAAATGTTGTGAAACAATCGGGTCCCTACGAACCTGGCAATGCTCCATTGCTTTGTCACTGTTGCTAAGGAAAGCAGAGGATATCCAGCATCTTGGCAGGCGTTTGCTGGCCATGATTTAAAGGTGTCTCAGTGACTTCAGAGCGCTGGTCAATATCGGTCATATAACTTAAGCTCATAAAAAGAAATAAAGAGCCCTATATCTCTATTGCCTTCTGAGATTTTGGGGGTTTTGTTTTGACATTTACTGAAGCCACCCTGCTCTGCATTAGTTTATGTAATGGAGGACAGGATGGTGTCCCATGTTTTTAGCTGCAGATGACTTTGTTCCTTGGAAAAATGTCCCAGTTGCAAGCTCTTGTGTCTCACATTTGCTATCCCTAAGGACTCAGCAGAAGCCAAAGGAGCATTTGGTTTCCTTGTCAGAATGCAAGAGCAAAGTGGGAAGCAAGAATCTCTTCCAGGTTTTGGCTAACTGAAGTGGAGATTGATGCTAAGATGAACAGTGTGGGAATCTCTAGGTTTAACATATATGGTGCAAATTTGCATTTTAGTTAACTGCAGTTACCAACCCCAGCTGATAAACCAGCTATCACTTGGGAAAAAATATCCTAAACACAACCAGCCAAGTCTGAAGCCACAATCAGAGATGCATTTTGTTTCTCCCTAGTCAAGCTCTGTATCCAGCTCAACCCAAAGGCATGTTTGTTTTGGAAGCTGTAGCCTGCTGAAAAGTGTTTGGACAAAATCCAAGAGGCCAGCAAGTCCAGATGAGGCTCACAAGCTGTGTGCTTCTATCATGAGATGTGAACTCATTATGCAGTCATGGAGGGTATGCATGCATATCGTTGTTGGTTATTTTATTGTGACAGCGTGTGGACCAAAATGCCTTGATTAGGACTAAATTTCTCTCCCCTAAATTGGCTGATTTAGAATTCACGATTTGGTGGTGTCATTTCGTGAGCCAGAGGCTGCAGCACTAGGATAGTTCCTCCAAGGACAATGCCACCACACCAGCTTACATTAAATGGACAGTGATTAACACAAGTGCATAACCCAACAGACCTGCATGCAATCATATTTGTTTCAGACCTGGCTGAAAAGGAGCATCTGTTTTTTTTTCTCAAGTATTTGTTGGGAGAACTAATCCATCCTAAGTCATTCCAGGTGACAGGAACCCTTTCTTCTCTTTTCCTGGGGTTATCCTCTGTGTGACCTGGGTCCAGGGCTCACTGAGACACCACAAATCTTCTGATTTACAGAATTAACAGATCCATGGCAAAAACATAAGGAAGGTAGTTATGGTAACTAGCAGAGGAGTCATTCAGTGAAAAAGGATTCATCACAGGTGAAAAAGGTCATCGATGTTTTCTTTAGGCAGCGTTTTCCTTGCTGTGGTTATCCACTGAGATAGCAGCACAGGGCCAAAATGTAAGTAGATGCTGGAAACTAGTGGCCACATGATAAATTCTTAGGCTGTCTTGACTCTAGGCAGTGCTACAGTCACATGGGCCTCTGGATTTCAGGCTGGACTGATGAGAACAGCAGGTAGCACAGGCAACTTAATTGAATCTAACTCAGTGCTCTCATCCGGTTTGAGTCACAATCCCATAGTCAAAGTGTTTAAAGTGCTTCTACACTTTAACAGAATCACGCGGCTAACCATGTGCAAAAGCTCTACATGCCCGGGCTAGACACACAGAAATACTGCAAAAATGCAAAACTTCACATACACAACAAAGATCTCTCCCAAAAAGCAATGGTCAACCCATCCACCCATGTTTAGCTGCCTTGCAGTGCACTGCAATAGGAGATCATAGAACCACAAAATCACAGAACATTAGGGACTGGAAGGAACCTCAAAACGTCCAGTCCCCCAGCCAGAGCAGGATCACCTAGATCAAGTCACACAGGAACATGCCCAGGCAGACATGAACACAACCCCCCTGAGCAGCTCGTCACCCTCACTGTGAAGAAGTTCCTTTTCATATTCATGTAGAACCTCCTGTGTTCCAGCTCACACCCGTTGCCCCTTGTCCTATCATCAGATGACACTGAGCAGAGCCTGGCTGCATCCTCCTGACACCCACTCTTTTCATATTTGTAAACATTAATGAGGTCACCCCTCAGGAGATGATTTGCTTGTTGAGAGTGTATACCAGTATCCTCATACAGCAGTAGTAGTAGTGGTGTTAGTGTGGCAATGTGGGTCCTTGTCTGGATCCCCATGCGTCCCACTTGGGTGGCCACTAGTGTAGTGGATCTGAGCTCCGGATTAGATTTCAGCCAAGAGCTTTTCGCTGAAGCGTCAGACGCAAAAGGAGGGTTTAACAAAACCACTTATGCATCTGCAGGCACTGGAAGCAACTGACTTAATTTGGAGAAGAGAGTCACCAAGATATTTTAATTCACTCCCCCCCCACACATCAGAGAAAAATCTTTTCAACTTTTTAATCCAAACTTTAAGCTTTTCTGCAGAAAACACACAAGTTAGACTGACAGATTCTGCTCAGTTTTTAAAGTACGACAGTGCAGACAGAATTCCTGAGGACTTGGAAGCGAGCACACCAGGAGAAAGGATGCACTGTTTAGACACTGCACACTACCCAGACAGGCAGGTCAGCAGGACTGGGAATACCAGTGATGGGCAAACAGTAGCACCAGGCAGATTTTAGAATCTAGTCAGATAAGTTTCAGCCCTTCTACTCCACTTCACTAAACCCAACAGTTTGCAAAGGCAATCCCCACAGCAACAGAAAATGGGAGAAAGGGAAGGGGACAGCAGGCACGGTTGCCACATTCTGTTTGTCTTGAACCAGTAAGTGGATATTGTGTTGCAGATTTTATAGACAAACTTGAAGATTTCTACAGAAGACAAGATAATATGAAATGGGATTTATTTTCTGCACCCTCATGACAATCAATTTGCAGATCTGCAAGACACTTGGGTGACTGTAAGATTTCTTCTGTATGAAAATTCTTGTGGGTATTTTTGTTCTGCACAACCTCAGCTTCTGTTCATCAGGTCATTAGCTGTCATGAAGGTGTTTGACTCATTTCCATTGTTTGCCTGAAAGTGGAGACTGAGGGGAGAAAGTACCGTGGAGCAAAGAGTCTTGATGAGACATCAGTGGCCAAGAGACACAGTCATGCTCAGGCTAGGCAGGTGGGCCAGCCAGCCTGTAAGAATGTCCTTAAGGTCTGTGTAAAGAATAATAAATAAGATTTGTTGTTGTTTTATTTTAAAAGTGCTAAGTTGCATTTCTAAGTTTCTTTTTAAGATCAGCCAGCAAATCTTTGATTTCAGAAAGCTAGGCCACTTGGTAAGAGCCCAAAACTTCAATACAGATGACAAAAGCAGATGCTTCTTTGAATTGACTGCATTTCCCAATCAGCCCTGGCATTAAACCAGCTTGTGAAAACGGCCAAAGATCAGTGGAGTTTGGGTGCAGGATCAGCGTCCCAGCAGCTGATGAACCTGTGCATCCGAGGTACACTGTGTCACTCACGCTCCTCCTTGCTATCAGCGTGGTGGCCTGAGAAAGCAACGTGAAGAACTGTGATGTCTGCAATGCACAGAGAAGTATCATTGCTGCAAATCTACCTGAAAAGCTCTTCCTTGATGGAAAACCTGCATCATCAAGGCATGTCTTTGCCAGGTTTCCATTCAACAAACCCTTGTCTATGCGCTCCAGGTGCCCCCATGACAGAAATAACTCAACAAACAGACCCAGGCTTTCTGAGTGAAGCTGACTTAACTCAGTTGTAGGCAGAAAACATTAAATAGATGTTACTTGTCTTTCCCTGTGCTTCACAAGATTTCACCTGCATGAGTCCAGAATGATATATTAGTCTCACAGCAGCTTAGGAAATGTCCGTCCTTGCTTTAGAAATACTGGGAACAAGAGCAATGCCTGGTTCAGTCACGGGGTCCTTCATTCACTATTTAGTGTTTCAGATTAAAAAAATTACATTTACAACTTACATAGCAAATGTTTCTCAAATCAAGTTTTAGTTTCTAAGAGATAGTCCTAAAAGTAAGCCTCAGAGCTGAAGAGCAGCACAGGCAATTGTACTGAAGCAATTTGAACTGTGTGAGTAACATGCTGCGTTATTACTGTCCGACGGCGGAAGGGCCCTTGGCTGCTGATAAGGTTGTCTGCATCTCTTGTCCTTGGAGAGTTTCACTGCGGTCCTCTCTTCTTCTTCTTTATTTGTCATTCTTTCCTTCCTTAACCTAGTCCTTTTCAGCTCTTCCTCCAGGAGACAGAATCGAGTGAAACTTGTGAACTGGATTGGAGTAAACTGAGAACTAGTTCAAAACAAAGTTTATTATCTCCTCTCACCTTCTACCCAACAAGGGGGAATGATCTCTTAGCCTACTGGAAACGGTCAGTGAGAGCAGTGGGATATATTGCCACACCAAACATCATCCAGTTAGTCCAAGCTAACAGCAGAACCAACTCCCAAGCTAGTTCAGCCCACTCAGCATCTTGCCCAGTCACACGTGAGTATCTCCAAGGTTACAGACTTCATGGACATCTTCTTGATCTCTCTTAGGGGAAGAAAGTTTAGCTTCTCTCCAATCACAATATCCTTGGTTGCAATGTGTGCCCACAGCATATTTTAACCTAGATTGCTGGTACTTACTCTGTCTTCATTTTAATGTACAGGTTTTGTACCAACAGTGTACAACACAGAGGGCTGTTAGAGCAGACTGAACCAAAGCACTGCCCATGGAGATGGCTGGCAACCAAGCTTCTTACTTTTTTCCTTTCCATTTCACACTAAGGTGAAAATTCTGTTGCGTGTTTTGCTCCTGCTTTAATAGGTTTTTTCCCTCCTTTCTTTTCTGGTGCTGGTCATTAACCTAATGCCAAACTGGTTTTCACGCACTGCTCAGAAAGACTTTATAGCTGCATTTCAAATCCATTTGTTGGAATCTGTTGTAACATCAGTGTATGTTTAAGATTTTGCCAGGCTGTTCTTTGTTTCTTAACCTCTGAAATCAGACTGGTGGTAGAGAAATTAGTTTTTTAAATGTCATCTTTTCTTCAAAAAAGAACCTCCAGAACTGGCATCCTTACTAAAACTCGGGCGCGGAGCTGTGGAGGTAGAGTGAGGGATTTATACTTCCTACACAGTCTCTTCACTTATGCCTAGATCAAGTATCACTGCTATAAAGTTGATAACTTAAGGGTTGTGGATAGCACAACCCTAAAACATATTTGGAAATATAAAATGAGAAGACTTATTTCAAAAAAAACCCCCTCTATTTAAAAATCTTGGTTTATGCTACTTGCCATCACTGTCCCACCTAGTCCCCTTCGTAAGGACATGTATTTCTCAAATGTAAACTAATCTTTCAGCTGAGGAAGAAAATGTACTTCAAAGACTTCAGGTACCATCACATGCCAGCAAAGTGCATTTTACTGTGTTGGATTCCAGTTCAAATGCCCCCAATCCCTACTTTTTTTTACAAAAGAGAAGGATTTCATACATCTAAAGAAGTAGCTCTAGAGTGTAACCGAGAGGAATCTTTCAGAGGCTGCCTTTGGTGTCTGGGCTCCCTTCACCTACAGACAAAAGGGAAGGTATTACAGTTCTGTCTCTTAGTGGCTGGGGTTTTGTTTTTGTTATTAGAAGGAACATATTATTCATTCCTCACCTACCCAGTGCTATTGCCTACCAAAATTCTTCAGCTGATGGTTCAGCCCTGCCAGGGCTCTGTCAGCCACGAGTGTCCTCTTCTGGCTGTGCCACAAACTGGGGTCAGCTCACTGGGTAAAAGCTGCCTGGCACAAGTGTAGCATCCTTCTCATCCGAGATCTGACAAGTTAAACAGCAGCACTGGGGAACATAGGAAACAACGGAGATGTACCCAGGGAAGAAAGAAAGGTCATGCAGTGAAATAAGGGATGGACAAGTGCTGTGAGCTTTTGCTGTTGGGCACGTGGATTTTATTTTACAGAGGGCAGACTGAAGAGAAATGGAGTGTTCAGTCTGGGATCCCAGCAACAAGAGCAACAATCAGAGGATGCTCAGAGAAAATATGCAGAGATCTCCGTGTCAGAGTTCAAATGGAGCTGGGCTTTCTCATTTTGAGAAGAAAAACATCAGAGAGTTTATACAAACATGTGTGTAGGAGCAGAACTAAGTTGAAAGCCTTTCACTTTTATGATACCTTAGATGAAATTACAAGATGCTTACCAAGAGATGAAATTATGTGTTTTTAAACACAGATCAGGACAACATGATACCACAAAACACTGAGAAAGGGCATTTGGTTCAACCACCTGCATCACTCAGGCAGATTGCCTCAGAGTTTTCTCACACACAAAGAGCAGCATCTGTGACAGACAAATATGCAAAAAGGACTGTCTTGGTGCCCTCTTCCTTCACCTTTTGGTGTACCCCCTCACGCCTACACCTCCCATCTTGACCACTTGCCCCCATTTATTCCACTTATTCCTCTGCTGGGACACACACTCAAATCCCCAACGAGCACAGATCCTCACCCTAGCAAAAAGGAAATGTTCTCTTCTACCTACCACCAGGCATATTAGATGATCAGGGGGTTTGGTTGTGGCCAGGTGCTGACCTGAACTGAAGTAGAAGCGTGTCCTGGCTGAAGGGGTTTCCCATCCCCAGGAGGAGGGATGCTCCAGCCTGGGAGACTCCATTTCAATACTAGACACATCTCTTTGGAAAAAGAGGGTATCAACAGCTGTCATTGCAGATTGTTACTGTGCTCTATTCCACAATATATAAGAAAATTCAGACCCTTTAAAATTACAGAAACACTCTCTGTTCAGAAAACACAACCTTTTAGGGACTGGTTCTGCTTTGACTGGGAGCTCTGCCAACTATTTCAGCTGGAGGAGGAATGAGGCCCTTCATTTCAGTGAGTTGGAGCAAAACAACACAAACATCACAAATGCCCATCTGGGACATTTACAGGCCAGGATGTCTGCTTTCTCATCTACCTCAACACACAGCGAAGTATTCGGGCTTTCTCGTCCTGCCTGCCTTTGCTACGTTCAGTCTTGAAAGCCTACAGTCGCCAAAGCCCCTGGTAAAATGATGCTTCTCCCTTTTGGACTTGTGAACCAGAGCTGAACGTTTGTGCCAGTCTTCTGCCTGACTGGAAAGAAAAGTACCAGGAGCAAACAGACGGGCTGCTCTCAGGAATTCCATACGTCTGTGTCTCGTAGGAAAAGGTGGAGAGGAAACTACTCCAGCAACGTCACTGTCTGAGCTGCCTGTTCAGGTGACAGCACCTCAGAAACTGGAAGGGGGTTGCCAAAATGTCTGCTACATAGGGAAAGGGTGAGGAGAAAAAATCCAGAAGACTCAAAACAATATGTTTGGCAAGCACATTGCAGAAACTGCTAGTACATGCTGCGGTCCCAGATCCAGTGGGTTGTGCTTACCTCATTTGTTTCACGTAGGTGAACCTAGCCAGGATGTTTTCGTTCGTCGTGGGCAGTGTGACAAGAATGGGATGTCCAAATAAGGTCACTCAGGATGTGTTTAACAACGCCGGGTAAAGTCTGTGGCAAAGGCTCATGCACACACATACTCACAGAGATCCACTGCACGTATCGTTGACTTAGTGCGTCATTATTCCTAGAATAACTTCTGGAGAGGCACTCCACCCTTGTGTTTCCAACACTGACGATGTGATTGTCCCAAAGCCAGTTATTACAGTGATTTTAAGGAAGGGGAGGCAGAAGGAAGGGCCCATGATTGACTTCTTTGAAGACAGGCAGTGCAAAGAAAATTGTTAAAAGCAGAGGTAGTTTCAAACCTGCCTCGTGATGATCTTTGGAACAAGCGAGAACAAGAGGCTTCCTGAGGCCAGTGCAGATACCCAGGAGGCACAGAGTTCTGCAAAAGGCCAGCCACACACCTGTTCAAATATAAGTCAATACGCTGTATTAAGCAACAGTGGTACAGGTGTGTTCTACGTGATGTCCAGCACTGCGAGTGAACGTGCGTTTCTGCTTGCAGGAGAGTCTTGGGAGGCAACTCCATTGCGTAGAGGACTCCTCTTTCTAACCTGCAACTTTTTGTTGGTGCATAACACACTTCCAAATGGACTATGAAATGTTGCTGAGAGAAAATAGCTTGTAGTCACTTCAGTTTGTTGAGAAGGAAATCTTGCCTTTCCCTTACACATCCTTTGTGGCTGACTGGAGTGATAAGCACTGAAAGGAAGTTGTCACCTTTCTAGCAACAGGACAAGAGATGACACACAGGGCTTTTACAGATTTTAAATAGTAAGTTTTCATTCAAAAAATTGCCTCAGGCTGAAGCTCAGCACAGTCAAAATGGGGGAAATTCAGATCCCAGGTATCTCCCATGGCCGCACAGAGGAACTGCTCTCAGTTCCTTCCACGTGCAGTTTTGGGTATAATTTGGAATTAGATGATCATATGTAAATACATTACAAAATTATCTGCTCAGAATTTGTTTCATTCAGCATGGAAAATGGTTTTGTTCATTTACAGACATTGGGCACTTTGTCTCCCATCCACTGTCATGTCCTGAGCCAACACTCCCAGCTCACGCTGTATCAGCACGACAAAGCACTGCAGCCACTATGGTTGAGGTACCTGGCCGGATCAACTAGCTTAGCCAGACCTGTGCCACCTGTAAAGCAGGAGAAGGCTTGGGATGAAGGTGAGACAGAGAGAGACAAGACTCACTAAGGGACAGAACATCAAAGATTTTCTCAAATAAATTTTGTCCTGCAAGTTGGAGTCAGTCTTATCCATCTTCTCCTTCCAACCTTGCTCTGAATTCTGGATGTTCTCAATTTACCTCAGCAGTTCCAGACATCCAGCTTCCAGCTGCCTTTGCAGGGTATTTCCAAGGACAGCCATGCACCCCTGTGCACTTGTCACTGGCCGTGCAGCATCACTACAGTGGGAAGTTTGAAGTGTGGTCATATGGCCATTCTGACGAGGGAAACGTCTGTGTTTGGTCCTAAGGCGTAGGTCAGACCTGCCCTTTCCCCACCAGCACGGCTCAGGCTCCACAAGTACTCACAGTTTTCACAGCATCTAGTTTCCCTCCTATCTGCTTAGAAGTGGAGGCATCACCTAACTAAACACAGAATCACAGATGTTTTTGAGGCTGGAAAAGACCTCTGAAATCATCAGGCCCAGCCTAGGACCCGACATCACCACGTTATTTAGACCAAGACACTAAGTGGCACATCCAGTCTGCCTTAAACTCCTCAAGGGATGGGGCCTCCACTGCCCAGGGCAGTCCATTCCAGGGTCTGATCGCCCTTTCCATGAGGAAGGGCTTCCTAACACCCAGCCCAACCTTCCCCTGGTGCAGCTTCAGGCCCTGCGCTCTTGCCCTGTTGCTGGTTGCCTGGGAGAAGAGCCTGACCCCCACCTGACTGCAACCTCCCTTCAGGTAATGTTCATGTTTGAACAAAACTGACCGCTACCTGAATCACCCATTTGCACTTAGTCATCAGTTAGAGAAAAACAGCAGTACTGAGTTTGCTGGAATGTTTTTGATCTTCACACCCAGCTCCACATCCTTCTTTCTTGTGAAACAAGCAAAACCCATAAAACTCTGCAGCTAGTTCTTTACTTAGAAAGGAGAAAAGCTGCCTTTACTCATCAAAGAGCCCAGGAAAATACCAAAACAGCAATATCAAAGTTTGTGGTAAAATTTGGAGAAATATTGCCATTACTGATGCAACAACATAACTGTGTGTGAGGAGGAAGGTTGGCCTCACCTCTGTTAGAGTAACAGGCTTGGCTGCTCAAGTCCATGAGGTTAGATACTTCATCAGTAAGTTCCTTCATCAACAGCTGGATGGGTGGAAGGTAAGTAACACAGGAGTAACTGCATAGGACGGAGTAAAGACATCAGCCTGAAAGAAAAGGCAATGGACTGATACAGACACACGCGTAGGCGGTAGTTATCAGTTTGAAAACAAGCACAATAAAAATGCCTAAGGAAAAGTGAAATTCACATTATTATTATTCTCACAAGCAGAGACTTACATGAATCTATTTGAGCCCAGCAACTTAAACAGAAATCAGCAAAGTCACAGAAACACGGAACATTAGGGGTTGGAAGGGACCTCAAGAGATCATCTAGTCCAACACCCTTGCCAGAGCAGGATCCCCTACAGTAGGTCACACAGGAATGCATCCAGATGGGTTTTGAGTGTCTCCAGAGAAAGAGCCTCTAGACTTCCAGAGAAGCCTGGAGTTCTGCTGACCCTATGGGAAACTTTTGGATATGTCAAACCATCTAAGCAGTGAAAAAACAGTCCTTGCTTCTTGGACATGGAAAAAGGAAACCAGTGCTCACAACTGGCCTGGCCTACAATGGAGTTTGAATCAAATTTTCAAACGTCTGAGGAAAGTGTTTGTTTGCAGCTAACACATGAGGTCAGAGCAGTGCGTGAAGGGAAGCGCGGAAAAACTGCACAATGGATGTGGAAAATAAAACCAGAAACACTGCTTTCACAGAAACATCACAAAACCTTCTAAGGAGGCTCTTACAGAAATGTTTGCGACAGCTTCTGAGGGATACGTATTCCCATTGCCATGGTATTACAATGCAAGGGGCTTCTGTGGGAATCATAGAATCATAGAATCATAGAATCACCAAGGATTGGAAGGGACCTTGGAAAGATCATGTAGTCCAATCCGCCTGCAACAGCAGGATCACCTAAACCAAGTCACACAGGAACCCGTCCAGGTGGGTCTTAAACATCTCCAGTGAGGGAGACTCCACAACCTCCCTGGGCAGCCTGTTCCAGTGCTCCGTCACCCTCACCGTGAAGAAGTTCCTTCTCAGGTTGATGTGGAACCTCCTATGTTCCAGCTTACAACCATTGCCCCTTGTCCTATCACTGCATGACACCGAGAACAGCCCAGCTCCATCCTCCTGACACCCACCCCTCACATATTTATAGACATTAATGAGGTCACCCCTCAGTCTCCTCTTCTCCAAGCTAAAGAGACCCAGCTCCCTCAGCCTCTCCTTGTAAGGGAGGTGCTCCACCTCCTTCATCATCTTCGTTGCCCTATGCTGAACTCACTCCAGCAGCTCCATATCCCTCTTGAACTGAGGAGGTCAGAACTGGACACAGTACTCCAGGTGTGGTCTCACCAGTGCAGAGTAGAGGGGGAGAACATGTTCCCATTTCCATGATATTCCAGTGAAAGGGGCTTCTGAGGATGCGTATTCCCATGTCCATGAATGAAAGCAAGAAAACCAAACCAGACAAAAAAAACCCCAAACATTTTTTTTAATACCAGAGAGAAAAATATTATTGGGTAATTTCAGGGGCTAATAGACACATTGCTTTAAAAAGAAAAAAAAAAGAGAATTAAAAAGATCTGTCCTTCCTTTCCAAGCTCCCTTTAAAACTGAATTAAAGCAGTTCAGATGTTACACGCCGCAAAGCACGCGTGGCTGGGGTTGCCTCTCCGTGAAGGCAGCGTGCCAGTCTACTCAGCTCATGACCCTTACACACTTTGGCTGAGAGATGCTGCCATTGACACAGGTGTTTGTACACTGACGCAAGTCTAGATTTACACAGATGCGACACAAGAACTTGGCCGGGTATTGCTAATTTTAAACAATCAAAAAAAGAAGTGAGGTCAACGTTTGCTCTTGGTTGGAGCCGTATCGAGCCGTATCGAGCCGTTCTGTGTTGGTGCTGATGGTGCCGCTTCACGGCTTGCTAATGAAACCGAGAATTCTGCGCAGCGTGCCCCGCTGGAGTCTGTAGCTGAACGTAGGGCTGCTGCTATTGAAATGGGCAGGTTTCTTACAAAAAGACCCCAAACATATGGCTTGGTGTTTTATTGCGTCCCTTTTTGAATGACACCGCAACACGATCTACTTTTACAACCTGTTGCTCTCTCCTGTCAACACTCATGCACCCGGTGCCCCACCAGTAGAGCATTTTCATGTAAAAAACGGAAGTGTGTTTTCTCCTAAAGACACAGGACATTGGCAGGCAACCGAAACCTATCCTGCCTTGGAGTATTTCCTAACGCCGCCGTCCCTTTATTACGTTTCAGCTCGGGCATGTCCCTTGGTCATTCTTCCAGGCTTTCTTGCAGCACCTGGGATTCAAAAAAGGTGCCACTAGGAGAGATTTCAGGTTTGATTCAGATCCCAGATCAAGTGGCCACACCAACCCATACGACTCTATACAAGCCTGCCGTCCAGAGTTGCAAGTCAGGAAAACACATGGAGGGTTTCAGCAGTTTAGAGGTAATTTTCAGTTGTTTAGCCAATTTTAAATTATTTAGGTGGCTCAAACTGAAACAGGAGAAACAGAAGAGACTGTTTACTTGGTGTGGGTCGTGCTTGTATCAGGTTTGCTCAGCTTAAATGTGGTAACACTGATCCAGGACACCCTAATACCAGCTTTTGATTCATTTGCAAAACTATCAGCAATATTTGGTGCTTCCACAAAAACAGAGTGTGTCTGGAAGCTGAAAGGGGAGGTGGGAATCTGAATAAACGTATCTGGAAACAAAAACCCAAGGTCTGAAGGGTCATTCCCTTCAGTAAAAGTGCAGTGCGGTGGATTGCTCTTCCTGGCCCTAACAGTAGGGGCGTGGGAAGCTTTCAGATGTCACAGGGTTGTAGATAACATTTGAACATATGATTAGCTCTCGTGAGCTGTCTTTAGAAACCTTACATTTTTCCCCCCCGCACCTTAGCCAGAGATCCTTCCCTTGAGGTTTCAGGACACTTAAAATGTTGCTTTGACAAAAATCAAGGATGTGGAGAAGTTTTTCCTGTGTGATGTCACATTGCTGCCCTTTATAAGCCTGTGCAGCAAAGGAGGGGACCTATCTGAGGGTGCACACTTCAGACACAGGAGACCAAAGGCAAGAGAGAAGCGCCAAGGCATTTCAAGTCACAGACGCCGACCAACAGCTAGGAAGAGTGAGCCATGCTACAGAGCACTCCCTGCAGCTGCCTGGCATACGTGCTGTTGGTCCTCTGGAACCTGAAGACCACCCTCGCCTTTCCCAACTCCTCTCCGCTGCTGAGCTCCAGCTGGGGGAATGGAGATCACTTGATGCACCTCTACACAGATACAGAGAGGAACAGCTTCCATCTCCAAATCAATGCTGATGGTTATGTCGATGGTGTTCCTCATCAAACCATTTACAGTAAGTACCTTATGATGGTCCCTCGGTCTTCAAGGGATTGGGAAAGGGAGAACAAGACTTTGCTTTCTCACTGCCTATAGAACATTGTCTCCTCTTGTTAAGGCAGGCAGATAGAGGAGTATAGCTATGGGATGGAAAACATAATCACCACAATCCTCCTTTTGTTTAACAAATAAACAAAACCTGCACCCAGGAAATCTAGCAGATAGGGAGTTTCACGCCTTGCTTACCAGAAGCCAAGTCCTATGGTTCCCATAATACTCTGCAAGGACAAATTCTACCCACAGTTTCTTGTGGAAGTTCCTATTAGAAGTTGAAGATACCATCTCCCAAATAGCTACTTCCCACTGCTGTGGAGGAACAGCACTGAGGAATCTCACCACAGGAGTGGTGAGAAACTGAGAGCATCCCTTAAACCTTTGTTTTGAGACAGCTGATAACTGCTAGAACTAACTCTGGATATCACAGAAGGTCAATTAGAAAGGGGGAAACTGCAAAAGGATGGACTGTCAAAGAAGTTCCAAGCCTTTAGAGTTCATGAGAAGTAACTCTTCCATACTGTAACTGAAAAGGTTCTCAGCTTTTTCTCATCATAGTTCATGTTCATGGAAAAATAAGGTATTCTTCTTCCCTTGGTTTGTAATAGTTAGTAGAAAAAGGGGAGGGTTTTAAGACCTAGAGATCTTGCATAGCATTTCAGAAGCACCACTCCCTCGGCAGCACTCAAAGGCATCATAAAGTCATGTTTATGTTTACTATTATTACTATTATAGTTATTGTTGCATAACTCCTTTTTGATGCACTCAACTAAAAATATAAGCGTAAGTAATGATGTTCTTACAGAAGTAAGGAATCAAAAATGGGGTTGTTTAGAAGTCATAACTTAGTCAAGCAGAAGATCAGATGGTTTTTTATTTGGTTTGGTATTTTTTAAGGAATTAGTAAAGAAACACTTGCAAGAACATTTGCACTTTCTTGTTGCTGTTCTTCCTTATAGTTGAGGGTTTTATAAAATTCATTTTGGGTGTGCTGGACAAGAACTAGAGTGATGCTTTAGAGAAAAACAGACAATACAATGTCAAGGGTTTCCCATGTCTGTGGTTAAGCAAATACTCCAGAAATGGTTGAGCAGGAAGGGTGGCAATCAGAGAGTGAAAGGGGCTATGAAAGGGCAGGTGACCGAATCTCTGCCAGGTCACCATGGTACCAGTGAGATGCCAGATAAAAGAGAAGTGCAAAGTTCTGCACGAGGACAGCAACAGCTCCCTGCACCTGTCCATGCTGGATGCATACAGCCCTCCTGGGTAGGACCGGAGGTTAGAGCAGGCACCGAGTCAAACACAAGTCAAATGGCACACTCAGTTTGAGAGGAGGGCAAACCACCTACTGTGGTCAGCCCATCAAGGGAAGCTGCTATTCCCACCTGGCACTGGTGAACCCCAGCTCGAGATGGTTGTGGAGAAGCTGAAGCTGGGAGGGCAGAGGGTTTTCAGGACGGTCAGGGCCTCAAGCACACTCTGTCAGGAAAGGCTAGTTTATTTGATATGGCAGAGAGGACGTCAAGGGCACTCTAACACCAAAAGGAAGTCACATAATTGAGGGAGACAAACTCCTTGGTAATGGCCAGTCACAGACTCAAGGGCAATGTTGCCAGACTGCAGTTAGGAACCTCAGAGGGGACGTCAGGGGAAAAAAAAGTTGTCTTTGGGAGGTTAGTTCAGCACCATCAAAGGGCTCAAAATGCTGGTGATATCTCAATCCTGGGAGCTTTCCAGAACTCAGACAAACAGAGCCATAGCTAACCTAATCTAGGGTGGCCAATAGTGCCCGTTCACAAGGGAGGTTGGTTTCAACCCCCAGGAGAGACTTCCAGCCAGGGCATTTGTAGACCAGCAAGGCAACACCAGCAAGGCGGTGTTGAACTGGGTCCTGGATCTGACACCTTTTTTTTCCCGAAAAGGTGCCCTGATGATCAAGTCCGAGGGCGCTGGCTCAGTGATAATCACAGGCGTGAAGAGCGGTCGCTACCTGTGTATGGACACGAAAGGAAACATCTTCGGTTCGGTGAGTGACCTCTTCTAAGCCTGAAAGGCCAGGGCAGCCTGTTGCTGTGGTGCCTATTCCCGCAGGTGGGACAAACCTGGACAGCTGCAGTAGGAAGGTGCAGATTTAAGCGAGCTGAGGACCTGCCATTTGGGTTAAGCTTCCTGCTATTATTTGGTCGAATTGAGTTGTAGAGTGACAAAAATATCCTGAGTTCCTTTGTGGGTAAATGACTGGAGAAGGAGATCCAGTGATGAACCAGTCTGAATTCCTGGTGTAGCACAGAGCCGTGGGTTGGGAGTAACTCACTGCAGCCCTCTGAAAGAACGTGGTGTCATCGTTATAACACCTTTGCTGAAAAGAGGCAGGCACCTCAGACCCACACGCCTGAGTTGTCTGAGATACAGAGCTGGCAGTTGCTCATCCCTCTTTCCATCTTTCACTGGCACTTGCCGTTCACTGAGTCGCTCTGCTCACACGTGCTGTGTTTCTTTCCCCTAAGCATTACTTCAGCCAAGAGGACTGCACGTTCAACCACAGGACGCTGGAAAATGGATATGATGTGTATCTGTCTCCTAAACACAATTTCCTGGTTAGCTTAGGCAGAGTTAAACAAGTTTTCTTCCCGGGCATGAACCCACCACCATACTCCCAGTTTTTGTCCAGGAGAAATGAAATCCCTCTGTTTCGATTCAACACACCTGAGCCCCACAGAAATACCAGAAGTGCAGATATTGATCCAATGGATCCTCACCAGATCCTGGTCCCACAGAGAAAGATTCCAGTGTTTGGATCTCAGTTGCAGCAGCAAGCAGACTTGCCCCACGTGCCCAGAGAACCCATGAGAATCAACCAGAACGACGTGGTCAACCCAGACGACCCACATGCGATGATGGACACCAGGAGGTACCCAAGTCCTCGTTTCCATATTACAAGATAACTGTGGCCTCACCACTTGCAAACTGACGATATGAGTGAACACAACAGGCAAAAGGAACTCTCTAGAACACTCACTCTGGGTGTCAGAATGGGTTTTAGAAAGCTGAATGATGAAGCTTTTTTTGGGGGGGGTGGGAAGTGTCCTTGATATAAACTTTTTTCCTTACAGATGACGCTTTACTACAAAAACCAAGTTGGATATTTTCCAGTTGGGGCTCTGTTTTACTGGAAAGAAGACACATTTCTTTGAAGATAACAATACAAACCAGATATTTTAGGGTTTGAAATAGCTTTAAGTGTGCATCAGTGACTTCATTTGAATGAAACAAGAAACAGGTCTGACATTGCTGGGGTGATTGTGAAGAGAGGTGGAGCTTCTGAGCTTCCAGCAGAGACAGGGAGTCCCCTTACTGTGCACGGAGCACCCCGGGCTGTGCAAGTGCAGCAGGCAAAACCACCAATGGCCTGTTGTATTGCTATATACAAATCACTAGATATGTTTTTAGCTGTTAAGTTGGAGCTGCAGTCTCTTTTCACACCCACGCAAAACAAAAAGGGACGGCTCTGCTGCTGTAGGAGCGGCACACATGGAAAACTGGAGTAACTGACAGGAAAGCAGGGTGGGTAAAATGGTCCTGTGCAGAAAGAGTGATTTCTGACAACTATTGGATCCAAGCTGAGACTTTGGAAGAGGAGATTCTCACTGCCTCTCTACGTTCACGGAAGGTTGGCATCAAAAAATGGGAAGGCGGTGTAGACAGCCATTGGATTTGCCTGTTAGCGACCCAAGCAGAAGTGTGGGGTTTGCTGATCAGTGGTGATGTGCTGACCAGGACAGTTTGCTTTGTACATAGATAAGCTACAAGAAAATGGTGCCTTCTAGGCATCAAACCATTGATAGCTCATGCAAGTGCTCATAGAATGAGTGAAAATTAGGTGTTTAGGGGAATCTAAGTTTAGCTTCTGTGTTTCTATTTAGTTCTGAGCAGGTACCAGGCAGTTTATACGTGTAAGAGTGAAATGATGTTAATATTAATCAAGATATCTCTTGTGTTGACAAAATCTATCCCCTAGATTGATATATGCTATGGATAAATTTGCTTACCATCTGAAGTTCACAAATCTTTGGTTAAGATGCAGAGCATTTTGTTGTAATCTAGGTGTCAGATTGTTAGCTGATATCATTCCATATAGCTTGATTGGCTTTACTGGAGCTATACTTACCAAAAAAAGGTTACGTTGCTATTTTTCCCCCAATTTCTTTTAATTTTTATCTTATCTACAACAATCTTAATTAGGCTACATTCTGTTCCTGTTCTGCCTTTTGTCTCATGAGGGAACTCCCTGAAGCTGTTGCAGTGGAGTGAAATCAAAAGAAGGCCCCTTGTGGTTCCTGCTTTCACTGAAATCCTCCTGGATTTAGCACAAGATCTGCCTGCCGAGAGCATTTCCAGTAAATCCTTACCTGTTTTTTTCTGTCTGTACATACACGGGGTTATCTCTTAAGCTACTACACCCAAGTCACTAGGTTAGAAAAATCACAGAGCCCGATTCTCCTATTCCAGTAGCTTTTCTGCACGGAGTGATTCCTAATTCAAGTATAAGCTCTTAGGAGCACAGGACGAGCCTAATGATTCTAGCGCATTGTTTGTTTTTCAGCCTCTATACCCACTATATATATGTAAAACTATACTAGTTTTCTACTAGTTTCATAAGGAAATGAGTGATTCCAATGGATTTATTTTGCAGGGTGAATGGATAAATGTGCATTTTGTTATTTATGCAGAATCCTGCAAGACTTTTTACCTTGCTGCCTATACAGCGAGGAGGCGTGATTTTACTTACATTTTCTAGTTCAGTGATTTTACTTGATTCCTGCACCACTCTTCTTGGCTTTTGCTCCCTGAGAGCTCTGGACTGCGGTTACACGAACAGGAGTTTCACCCTGTGTCAGTCGCTGTGAGCCCCACGGGGCTCTCTAGTGCTCTGAGCTGACGGAGCTGCAACAGTTTGAATGAAGAAAAGTTTTGTCTCGATCCACATTAACCTGTGGTGAGAAACGTTGGTGGGGTAGCATATCTATACCATCCCTATCTTCACACTCTAGAACAAAGAAAGAAGAGTTGATCACCCCCTCAGGAGCCAGATTTAGTCCCTGAGAAAAGAGTGAATGCCCAGTGGATTTTACATCCCACTTCTAACTACAGAGGACTGTATCAAAGGGTCCGAACGATTAATTCTTCAAAGGAGATGCTGGCAATCACCGGCGATGAGAAAGCAGTACTTATTTATGTCGCAATATTTATTTATTTATTTGAGTGGGTCTTCAGTGCCACAGAATATTTATGAATATTTATAACAATGTCTTATAGAAACTGTTTGCTTTTATAAATGTACCAATAAATTTTCCCTTCTGTCCAAACGGTGAATTCTGCATCGTCTGTTCCAGGTCTCCATTGCAGAAGGGTTCCAGTAATTCCAGTAACACTGTATAACAGTGATTCTGTGACACACTGAGAGCAGTAAGTAAACAGTACTAGTGGTGTGTGAAGTTGTTTGTGCCCCATTATACCCTGCAACCTACAGTCTCACAGGTTGCAGCTTCCTGGGTGGTTCATACACCACAACCACGAAAGCTCTGTGAAAGTTCACGGGAAAACCAAAGTCTTACAGGCTCTAGACTGACCATGAAAGAACTGTTGTCTCTACCGAAGAGCTCCTGCAACACAAAAGCAGTGGAAAACCTCTGGTCTAGCAGCTCAGTCCTGCTAGGAAGCGTTTGTGATCCTGACTCCAAGATCTTAGCTTGAAAGGCAATTTGCAAACTCCCATTGCCACGCACTCGCTCCTGCTCATACGAGATGTTCTAACTCCATGCCCAGGGCCATGCTAAGGCTCTGTTTGGCAGCAAACAGGTCACTGATCAAATAAGCTGCAGATGCCATCCTCATAGTTCATTCTTGTAAGACTCTGCAGATGCTGTAGAAGAGGAAGCGCCTGTAGGTATGGCAGGTATCTCTTCACAGAGATTCTTCTCACCACAGATACTCTGTCACAGTCCACAGCATCATTTGCATCTGCTGTGGTGCCAATATCAAGAGAAGCATCGTATTGGCACCTGGTGACACAGTACTGTCACTCTTGTTGACAAGAGGACAGTGTTCTTGAGAGGGAGGGTGATCAGGTAGGTGGGAAAAAAAATCTCTTCTCCAAGACTGCTTTCTCCTCTACTGCTCCTCCCCTTTAAGTGCAAAGGAAGAAGTCAGCACATTGGTCTCAGACCCTACCTCATTAAGATTGTGAGGTATATATGAGTTATCTGGCTACTCAAAGAAATAAAAGAACCCTTAATTTTTTTTTTAACTTGAACTTACCATTCTGTCAGAGGAAGACAGGACGTGAGGGCCACACTTAGCCCAGACCCCTGTTACTGACGGTGTCTGGCACCAGGTGACTGAAAGAATGGTTCAGATAGAATCACAGAAGAGAATCATAGAATAAAATCGTAGAATGGCTTAGGTTGGAAAGGACCTCAGAGATGGTCTAATCCAACCTCCCTGCCATGAGCAGCAATGCCTCTGGACTAGACCAGGTGGCTCAAAGCCTCCTCCAACCTGACCTCCCAGGGAGGGAGCATCCACAACCTCTGTGGGTAACCTATTCCAGAATCCTGCCAAACTAGTAATGAAGAATTTTTTCCTAAGTTCTAATCTAAAACTATTCTCCTTCAGGTGAAAGCTGTTTCCCCTTGTCCTATCACTGGAAATTTTTGTAAAAAGTTCCCCTCCAGCCTTCCTGTATTTTCCCTTCAAATATTGGAAGGCCGCTATGAAGTCACCTTGAAGCCTTCTCTTCTCTAGGATGAACAATCCCAGCTCCCACAGCCCGTCCTTGTAGCAGAGGTACTCCAGCCCCGGATCGTCCTCATGGCCCTCCTCTGAACTTGTTCCAACAGCTCTATGTCCTGCTTATGGTGGGGACGTCAGAACTAGACACAGTACTCACAGTGGGGTCTCACAAGGGCAGAGTAGAGAGAAGAATCTCTTGATCTGCTGACCACACTTGTCTTGATGTACCTCAGGATATGGCTGGCCATCTGGGCTGTCTGAGTGCACTGTTGGCTCACGCGGAGCTTTTCGTTGATTAACATCCCCAAGCCCTTCTCTCCAGGGCTGGTGTCAAGGCACTCTGAACCCAGTCTGTATTTGTGCCTTGGATTGTCCTGGCTCAGGTGCAGGACCCAGCACTTTAACTTGTTGAACCTCATGCACTTTGACTGGCCCATTTCCCAAGCCTGTCAAGGTTGAGAAATCCCTTCCCTCAAGTGAGTCCACACCACACAGCTTGGTGCCATCAGCAAACTTGCTGAGAGTGCACTTGATGCCATTGTCCATATCGCTGACAAACATGCTGAACAGCACCGATCCCAGAACAGATCCCTGAGGAAATCCACTTGTCACTGGTCTCCACATGGACAACGATCACAACTCTTTGAGTGCAACCTTCTAGCCAGTTCCTTACCCATGGAATGGTCCATCCATCTGAACCATCTCTTTCCATCTTTGAGACGAGGATGTCACATGGAACAGTGTCAAACACCTTGCACAAGTCCAGGAAGATGACGTTGGTTGCCCTTCCCACATTGACCAGAGCTGTAGTTCTGCGGTACAAAGCCACCAATAGTTCTAATGTAGTACTGCTTCAAGCCTTGAGGCGCTGGTTTAGATCCGAAAGCATGATGAGTCACACCTCTTCCATCATTCTCACACTCCTTCTCATCTTTAGTCCTTTAATTCTGTAGAACTGTATTAACCTACCATGCACCTCATTCTACGTTGCCCTCTGTTAAATGCTTGATTATATATAACATTTTACAGAAATAACATTTTACAGAAAATTGAGTATTTCGATTAATAAGTTCATTGAGGACTGTGTGGTTTTGCTGAAGCACAACCTGCAGGTAGCAGGGTGAATAAGACTACAAACCCATTCCAGAGCTCTGAGCAAATCCTCATCCCCAGTTCACCATCTTCAAACAATAGCTGGTGCATAAGCCAGGAGACTATTTGCTGAGTTCAAGGCACAATCTGAGATACAAACCAAATGTTTTCAGAAGGGGGAACAACTGATTGTAAGACTCAAGAAACGGTAAGTCTGGCAAGTTAACTAAATTAAACCTCAATTTCTATAATTTTCCCGGTGCTTTACTGAGCTTGAAATCCTTCTGCAAGGGAAGTGGACACTTCAGCCGTACTCTGAGCATTTGAGATTCAGAACTTGTACCACTCATCTGCTCAAGAGTGAATTTCATTCTTCTCTGCTAGCTTCAGGGTAAGCAACATGTTTCAGAAGGCACGGTTCAGAAACAGCAGAACTGGATAACTTTAAGCCAGGTAATTTTTTTCCTCACTTTTGAGGCTACGCAACTCCTCCTCCAAGTGGCAAAAGTGTTGCCGGTGAGAGCTCTTGCAATGGCGTTAATGGACTGGCTACACCTCTCAGGATCTGGCTTCTCTCTCTAAATGCACAAAAACAACTACCCACAGTAAGAAAGAGGTTAGTATTAAGCCAGGTTGTTCTTCATTGTTTTCACAATTATCTTCCAGCTTGTAGGAGTCATCCTTGTCATTGGCATCAAAGCACCTGGGCTTGCAGTTAATAGTAGGAGGTTTCATAGAATCATGGAATCATCAGGGATTGGAAGGGACCTCGAAAGATCATCTAGTCCNCCCTCCTCTGCACTCGCTCCAGCACGTCCACATCCTTCTTGTAATAAGGGCTCCAGAACTGGTCTCAGTCCTCCAGGTGGGGCCTCATGAGAATGGAGTAGATATGAAGAATTACCTCCCTCGACCCGCTGGCCACACTTCTCCTGATGCAGCCCAGGATCTGGTTTGCCCTCTGGCCCGCAAGTGCACACTGCTGGCTCATGTTGAGCTTTTCATCCACAAGCAGCCCCAAGTCCCTCTCCTCAGGGCTACTCTGCAGCCAGCCACTGCCCAGCCTGTATTTGTGCTTAGGATTGCCTCGACCCAGATGCAGGACCTTACACTTGGTCTTGTTGAACCCCATCAGGTTGGCTTGTGCCCACCTCTCCAGCCTGTCCAGGTCCCTCTGGATGGCATCCCTGCCCTCCAGCGTGTCTGCTGCACCACACAGCTTGGTGTCATCAGCACACTTGCTGAGGGTGCACTCAGTGCCCTTGTGTCCATGTCACTGACAAAGATGTTGA
>VXBP01004050.1:372627-395891 GCA_013400115.1 Rhinopomastus cyanomelas | reverse complement strand
GTTCTGGCTAACAGACAGAAAAGAGGCCTGATGAAAAGGTCCTTGTATCCTCTGCTCACAGGCTCCTAGGGGCACATGTCTATCAAAATTTGTGAATTAACATGAAGGATTTCTCTTCTAGTTCCACCTCTGCAAGCCCAGACTGGTATCTGTGTGCAGTGCTGGGGACACTTCTTACAGCCACCCACAAGCCACATCAGAAAGGATGAAGAAAGTGTCTTCTGCACTGAGAACATCAGGAGAAGGAGTTTGATTCAGCTGCAGCAGTTCCAGTCTCAAGAGTCCCCAGCCTGTTTGGCTGCAGAGTCTGTGCTGTGGCACTTCATTACAGCAGTATCAGGGTTTCACAGAATCACAGAACACCAGGGATTGGAAGGGACCTCAAAAGATCATCCAGTCCAATCCACCTGTCAGGGCAGGATCACCCAGACCAAGTTGCACAGGAACATGTTCAGGCTGGTTTGAAACATCTCCAGAGAAGGAGACTCCACAACCCCCCTGGGCAGCCCCTTCCAGAGCTCCGTCCCTCTGAAGTTCCTTCTCACATTTATATAGAACCTTGTCTGTTCCAGCTCACACCCAGTGCCCCTGTCCTATCACTAGATGACATTGAGAAGAGCCTGGCTTCATCCTCCTGACACCCAGTCCTCACATATTTATAGACATTTCTGAGGTCACCCCTCATTTATGTATTTCTCACCCCAAAGAAGAGAGGGCACAGTCACCAGTCACTCTCATGTATGTGCAGAGATGTGCCTGGGTCCTAGGAACACCTTGCCACCCTGCCAACCTCCCTGCATCGGCTTCCTGATTGTACCTTTCACCATAAGATCCACAAAGCTTCCAAAAGTTGTGCTGACATAGCAATAATCTGGAAATATCCCTCTGGAGGCGCCTATTGATTGTCGCTGTGGGTGGATTATATGAGGGATCTATCTTAATTACCAGAAACTATCTCCTTGGAATGGCCAGCAATGCAGCAAACACAATGCACGAGGAGATCCATTACTCTCAGGGAAAGGTCAATCCAATAGGATGTATGTTTGCATTCAGGTCAAGTGATGGCTAGTCCATCACTGGGCTCCATTCTCACTGCCCTGTCAGCTCTGTAATGGCTTTACCTCTACTCCATACCCCTCACTTCCCTCTCCCTGGTGCCAGACTGATAACAGGAATTAGGGCAGCTGGAGGTAACAGGGCACAGCTGTATTATCACAGATGATAAACAGTGTCAAAGACAATTACAGGAGCTGCAGAGAGAGGAGGCACCTTTCAAACCCATTCTTTGCTCTCTGTGCTGTGGAAGGGGAGTACCTGGCCCATAATGAGATCAGAAGAGAAGGAGGAAGCCAGCTTGGCTGCCTCTTCTTCTGTGGAGTATTTTCTGTCCTTTGGGAACATCTCTGGTCTGCTAGAAACCCTGCTCTGAAAGGGTTTCCTGATGCAGAAGAGGGAAGCTTGGATGAGAGGAACCTCATCCTTGAAAATGATCTGGATATCAATGGAGACCTCAGCGCAACGGCCATCATTAACTCTGCCATCAGCTGGCAGACGTGCATTAACATTTGGCAGAGGTGTTTGCCAGTAGTTTCATGGTATCATAGAATCACAGACTGGTTCAAGCTGGAAGGGACCTCAGAGCTCATCTGCTCCAACTCCCTGCCATGGGCAACGACACTTCTCAACTAGATTTGATTGCTCAGGGCATCATCCAACCTGGCCTTGAACACTTCCTAGCACTGGAGTCTGAGTAAGGAGCTCTGAGAAATGCTTCAAAGCACCACCTCTCTCTCTCTTTCCACTGGGTACAGAGAAGGGATGGTTTCTTCCACCTGGTCTCCTCCATCAGTGCCCACATGAGCAGAAGTGACCACCCACCTGTCTCCTCTGGCCTCAGACACTGAGGAAAACTTTGTACATCCATTGTATAGTGTCCAATGCTGTGGTGAACAACTGAGCTGCTGACCATGACCCTACAGACCGTGTAAACTGATTTTACAAACTTAATGAGCTTCATATACATTGAGTAAGTTTATAGATTTCCTGGATATGGTGGCTTTTTCCACATAAAAGAGCCATGTCTGTCACTAGGTCTCACACCCATAAACATCACCTCTAAGCAGAACCAAAACAAGAGGTAGAACAGGAGGAAATATTCTCAAGCTGTGCCAGGGAAGGCTTAGATTGGACATCAGAAATCATAGTGTTCTGGGCTGGAAGGAACCTCTAGAGGTCATTTGGTCCAGCCTCCCAACACAGAGACAGCTGTACCTAGGTCAGGCTGCACAGAGATACAACAGGCCTGACCTTAAATGACTCCATGGATGGGGCCCCCACCACCTCCCCAGACAGCCCGTTCCAGCCACCGACCACCCTCACGTTGAAGAACTTGTTTCTAAGATCCAGCCTAAAATCTCTCCTTTCCCAGCTTGAACCCACTGCTCCTTGTTCTGTCTGTACAAACCCTCTTGAAAAGACTTTCTCCTGCCTTCATGCCAGCCCCTCTCAGTTTACTAGAAGGTCAAAAGAAGGTGCCTTTGAAGCCTGCTCTTTTCTCCAGGCTGAACAGCCCCAACTCTCTCAGCCTGTCCTCATACGAGAGATGCTCCATTCCCCTGACTATTGCAGTGGCCCTCCTCTGGATGTGCTCCAGTCTGTCTGCATCCTTCTTGTGCTGGGGGCTCCAAAACTGGACACAACACTCCAGGTGAGGTCTCACCAGGGCAAAGTAGAAGGGCAGAACCACCTCTCTTTATCTGCTGGCCACAGTTCTTTTGATGCAGCCCAGAATGGGATTGGTCTTCAGATACCCTCCAGTATGTCTACATGTTCCTGTGTGATCCTCTCTAGGTGATTCTGCTCTAGCAGGGTTGGACCAGATGATCTTCAGATATCAGTCCCAAACCCCTACTATTGTATGATTCTGTGGTCTTTGGAGACTGTCTCAAATTTTTTTCATCCTTTGCTCCCCACCTGCCATGAAAAAATACTACTCACCCTGGAGTCCAGGGCCCAAAGGACTTTACAGAAGAGTTTCCTTCCCAACTCTTCCCATCCCAGCCCTCCCGAACTTTTCAGTAACCAGCCCAGAAACTCTTTCTAGGTAACTAGCACGGGTGTGCTGCAACACTCTTAGTGATGGCCTCATCTGGAACTGCTTTATTAATATTTATTAAGTGATCACTAGCTGCAGGTACATTCTTTAATAACTTATTTATAAAGCGTGCTATAAAACACATTAAAAATACATTCTTTAACAGATAACACCATAACAAGACGCTGTAAAGCAAACTATAAAGTGTAAATGACGGCTGTACCTGGGCTGAGAACACACTGGAGGCTGGAAAAGGAGGCGACAGTGGAAGGGAAGCTGTATCCAAGCCGCCTGGAAGCAAGCAGAGCCTTTTGGTGGAGTTGAGGATCCATTTGGCTGACATTTGACAGGATAAACACAGAGGCCTGGAGAGTTTTGACCCAAAGTTATGGGCAGTTTCTGAAAAAATAGATCGAGGTGAGGTTTGAGAGAACTCCTGCTGGTCCTTGTGGGTGGGGAGGGGAACACAACTGGGTCTCTCCAGACCTACAACCCATCTGTCCATGTGTCTCTGTTCCCTTTGCTCACCATCTCAGCACAAGAAAGACAATGAGATGCTGGAATGGGTCCAAAGAAGGGCAACAAGACTGAGGAAGGATTTGGAGACCGAGATAGCGAAGGGAGCTGGGGTCCGGTTAGCCTGGAGAAAAGGAAGCTGAGCAGAGACCCTACTGCTGTCCACAACTTCCTGAGAGTGTAGAGAGGTTGGGTTGGTCTCTTCTCCTGAGGAATGAGTGATAGGACAAGAGGAAATGGCCTCAATCTGCACCAAGAGCATGGCCATGAGAAGAAACTTCTTCCTGGAAAGGGTCCTCAGCCCTTGGAACATGCTGCCCCGTGAGGGGGTTGAATCACCATTCCTGGCCATATTTCACACTCATGGAGATCTGGATGAGGTGTAGCAGTGGCCTTGGGAAAATTGGGTTAATGATTAATCTGGATGATCCTGATGGTCTTTTCAAACCTAAATGAAAACCTAAAATGAAACCTAAAAGTCTTTTCAAATCTAAATGATTCCATGGTTCTGTTCTAAAATTCCAGTACACCTTTGCCTTCCCTTCTTCCCTGTCCTTTCTACTACCTTCCTTCTTCTGTTCCCCTTTCCTCCCTGTTTATCCTCTGCACATTTTTCAACCTTGTTTAAAGGTTGTCCATTATATCATTACCATTTCATTAGAGAGCTGAGGATTTAAAAAGTTTAAATGTGAGATCAATGCTCTCAGCTTTGAGGGATCCTCAAGAAGGAGGATGGATAGAAGAGATATCACTGGCCTTTCCAAAGCCTCTTGTAAGGGAGTGTTCCTTCTCAATATTGCTTCACATCTGCAGTCTCCTTCACACCTCTGCATGGGGCCAAGGGGAAGAGCAACAGTGCTGTGCTAGCTGTGCCTACTAATTCTTCATTAATTCCCCCATTTTTCTTAGAAAAATTATCCCTTGGAAATCCAGCCACCCATCAGGTTGGGATTTCACAGAGTCACAAACATTACAGATTGGAAGGGACCTCAAAGCATCATCCAGTCCAATCCCACCACCACAGCAGAATCCCCTAGACCAAGTCACATAGGAACACGTCCAGGTAGGTTTTAAGTGTCTCCAGTGAAGGAGACTCCACAACCCCAATGGGCAGCCCCTCCCAGTGGTCTGTCACCCTCACCATGAAGAAGTTCCTTCTCAGATTGATGTAGAACCTCCTCTGTTCCAGCTCACACCCTGTGCTCCTTGTCCTATCATTAGATGACACTGAGCAGAGCCTGGCCCTTTTGAAAAAATATAGAATATATTAGCTTAGAATAATTTCTGTTAAAGTCTCATAAACAAACACAATTCATGGAGCTCACCTGGCCAATGTGTTTTCTACCCCATTTATTTTCCTTTCCTATTTTAACCTGGTATCTCAAGGACCTTTTTGTTTTGGTGCAGTCATCCTCTACTCTGGACCTCTTGGTCTCTGGATTCCCTCCTCGCAGGAGTGCTGAAACCTCTCTCCCAGCCTTTTCCTCTTCCCTCTCCCCCCCTTCCTCCCGCAGCGAGCTAAAATGGCAAGACTAATTTCATTTCTTTTCCTTTAGTTTGTCTATCGGTGACAACCCTTTTTATGCATTTAATTCATTCCCAATTTCTCATAATCAGGAGAAAGGTGTCCCCTAAGGTTAGGAGAGAGCTTGTCAAAAAGGCAGCGTAAATTTGCAGAGGTAATCACCAGTCTATCTCCTCTCCCCACTGCCCGTGGAACTATTAACTAATATCACTGTCTAATCTTTTTTGTACTTATTTATTTTTGCAGTGAGAAACTAGTGTTATAAACACCCCTACTGTCAAAACTTGTCATGCTCATTACCTCAAGGCGGGCTCCATCTCAGTTATTCTAATTTCATAGTTTCTCGAATTTACAGCCGCTGGAAATTGAGTACAAAATCCATTATCATTTGTATATTTTAATTATGCAAATGAGGCAGCTCAGCTGCTCTGGCCGAGACCTGCAGGGATGCCTAACTTCAGTCTGGGTGATTACAATTTATCCAGTCGAGTCACTTTAATTGTAACAAGCTAATTACATTGTTCCATTTGGCTTTAACAAAAGAAAAGGAGACGGGAAGGCGCTTAATGGCAACGGCCCCCATGTATCGCTGTGGCGAGTGTGATGGGAGCCGTGGCCCCAACACACCTGGGGTGGGTTTGGGCAGAAGGAAGTGAATCATCACCCCCAGCCCAGGAGGAATTTGGGAATTCAAAAATCAGAGTGGTGGTTGACTCCCCCATCCCTGGATGAGTTTAAAAATGCTTAGATGTAGTGTTGGGGGATCTGGTTTAGGGGGTGAACTTGTAGGGTAGGGTTGATGGTTGGACTTGATGATCTCAGGGGTCTTTTCCAACCTGAATGATTCTGTGATTCTATGAAGGTACAGATGTGTCTAGAAAAATCTTACTTAAAAAATATCAACACCCCAGAAAAACCCTAATTAGAACAAACCCAGCCATTTCTGGGACCAAATTTTCCCAGTTGAAACTCTACCAATGGCCAAGAGTGGAAGACTCAATGATCTCAAGGGTCTTTTCCAACCTGAATGATTCAATGATTGTGCTCTATAATTCTATGAGTTTAGAATGAGATGCTCACTGTGCTCAGCCATCACCTGATGTCCCCCTTGAAACCCAAGGGGGAGAGGAGCGCCGCACCCCTGTCTCCGTCACCCCAACCATCACCAACCACCTTCCAACAGGGAATTTAACAAAGATGCATCCTAGCCTCGGTCAAATCCTCAGGAGTTGTTGGTTGCTGGGTATCAGCCCTTCATCTCCACTGTAAGAAATATCATCTGCATTTACAGGCATTTCATTCAGGTACAAAAAAATACCTCCCCACCTCCATCAGCCCAGCAATTACCTTCTCAGACCCACAATAAATGCTCACTACCTAAATTAAATACCCCGGAGAGGTGTAACATGGCCGCCCACACCTTCACGGAGGCTGTTAATAAATAATTACTTCTCTAGCACTGGCCATCTGAGGATCTCAAAACCTTTGTAAGTATTAATGAATGAAGCCTTGGTGTGATAGAGCAGAGGCCTGTTCTCATCAGCTCTTTATAAATGGGCAGTGAAGGTGCAGAGAGGCAAAGCAGCTGTAGGGGTTTCAAGGGAAGAGCTGGATTTAGTCCATCCTCCGAGCCATAGGCACTTGTTTAATCTTACACCTCCCACTCCTCAGTTGTATCTCATGGATCACAGCCCAAACACCTTCCTTTAGATCTCATCCTCAATCTCCCAAACAGGTTCCACAGCCTCCTGCGTTAATGGTGACCACCAGTTTCGTTCAAGGCTTCCTCCACAGGAGACCCCAATGGGAGGACAGGTGGTCAGCTCCCAAACGTAGAATCCCAGACCGGTTTGGGTTGAAAAAGACCAACTCCCTGCAGTAAACAGGGACATCCTCAACCAAATCACGTTGCTCAGACCTGAAGATTCCAGAGGTTGGGCTTCTCCCACCTCTCAGAACAACCTGGGCCAGGCTTTCCTGACCCTCAGCAGCAACAATCTCTTCCTTCTCTCCAGTCTGAATCTCCCTCTTTTTGTTTAACCGTCACCCCTTGTCCTGGCACAGCAGCCTCTGCTCAAAAGTCGATCCCCAGCTTTTCTTGAAGCCCTGAAAGGCCACCAGAAGGTGTCCTTGGAGCTTCTTCTCCCCAGCTGAACCCCAGCACCTGGCATCCCAGCAGAGTCTTCTCCCTCCCATCATGGCTGGCTGCCTTACCAGCTCCAGGCCTCTGCTGGGCTGAGGAGCCCAGAGCTGGACCCAGCACTGCAGGAGGGTCTCCCCAGAGCAGAGCAGAGGAGCACAATCCCCTCCCTGACCTGCTGCTTGTGCTGTGTTAAAGACAACAAATCTGCAGACAGATTGAAAACTCTGCTTGTTTGTGGGATCTGAAGTTCATTTGCAAAAATCAGTCATGTTGACCTCAAAAGCACCCAATCAGAGAGCCAGCATGAGACCTCACTCCACACCATCAAATCCACTGCAGTCTTGCAGCGTATCTTCTGTGCTGCCCATGCACCCTGGGTGAGCTCCACGGCCTCCTTCCTTGTCCTGATGGGCACTGAGGACCAGGACTGCTGGTTCTGATGCCGGGCACTGCCGATATCTCTGTTCAGCCAAAAGGTTGTGTCTTCTCTTGATGTCAGCACCTGCGTACCCTTGGAGAAAACACCTCCCGTCCTAAAAAGCTCTGCGTCAAAAGTGTGGGATTGACTGGAGAAGGGAATAATCATCCCTTGGCAGAGGAGCGATGAACGAACCACATAGATCCTTTCCCCCTGCAGTTGCTAGGGATGTGCATTATTATTGTGGCTGTTATTTCCTCTGCTACACAGCATTCAATTAATTTCCTTCGGCACACATTTATGGTGCTCCAAGGAGCATTCCAGGAGTTCTGCTCCTCCAGCATGCACAGCTCGCCAGCGCCCTTTGTGCCAGCCTGGCTACTTCAGAGGGCTCGAGGAGAGTAAAGGGGGACTACCCTTCCCAAAGAAACACTTTCCCTGGCCACGTCCACAGACGCTGAGGGCAGGGAAGCCCGGGCGCTGCGTGTGTGATCCCCAGGTGAGTGTTCGTGGGGTCCTGTTCAATAAAGCAGCGGTAACCACCATCTTGCTGCATTCCCTTGCCAGCCACCAAACCATGGCAGGGAAAGGAAATTGAACCCATTAAACACACACACAGATGCCTCTGTGCCGTTGCCCTGCTCAGAAGGGGAGGAAGGAGCCTCTATTACATCTTTTTTTCCCTATTCTTTTACCAAATGCAGTCACTGAATCATTAAAAAGATGGGGGAAGGAAAGTGTGGTGAGGTGGCAGCAGCTACTGTGATATCCATCCAGAGAGTCTCCAGGAATGAGGCACAGAAATAGGGTATCACTGTTCCTCAGTGCTGGGTCATGCTGCTGAGGTCCAGGTGCCCCCAAACCTCACTTCCTCTGTCCTCCAGTGCCCCATATATGGAGGCCCTGACAGGTCTCTCGGGTTTAGCAGGTCTTTACAGAATCACAGAACATTACGGATTGGAAGGGACCTCAACAGATGAACCAGCCCAATCCCCCCAACATATCAGGATCCCCTAGATCCCGTTGCACAGGATCCAGGCAGGTTTTAAAGACCTCCAGGGAAGGTGTTTAAAGGAGATTTCACAACTCCCCTGTGCAGCCCCTTCCAGGGTTCTGTCATCCTCACCGGGAAGAAGTTCTTTCTCAGACTGATATGGAACCTCCTCTGTTCCAGCTCACACCCATTGCCCTTTGTCCTACCATTGGGTGCCAGTTAGCACAGCCTGGCTCCATCCTCCTGACACTCGCTCTTCACATATTTATCAACATTAATGGGGTCACCCCTCAGATCTCCCCCATTACTTGGCCTTGTCACTTGAAGAATCCTAGTCACTTGATTCTTCTTAGGCAGACTGGGGACACCCCCAACCCCACAATTTTAAATATCACAGCTCTAACACTGATGGACCATGCAATTACCACTTGACTCTGGCTCCACAGTCACAGCAATCCCAGCATTGGGCAAAGCAGGGTGTGGTGGTGGGGGGGACATGCTGATGGACCTCCTGATAGCAACAGGCCAAGGAAGGGGTGCTACTGTTTAACGTGCACCAGAGCTCCCATCATCACACAAAGCCCAGGTTTGGCCAAGACCTGTCAGGAGGTCCAGTTCCAGGAGAGAGATACAAATTAGTGTCCTGAATTTTGGACACAATCCCCTGCAGCCCTATAGGCTTGGGGCAGGGCGGCTGGAGAGCAATTTGGCAGAGAGGGACCTGTGTGTTCTAATTGACAGGCAGCTGAATAGGAGCCAGCAGGGTGCCCAAGTGGCCAAGAAGGCCAGTGGCATCCTGGCCTGGATTAGAAACTGTACGTCCAGCAGGAGGAGGGAGGTGCTTGTCCCCCTGTACTGAGCACTGGGGAGGTCCCACCTCGAGTACTGGGTCCAGTTTTGGGCACCTCAGGACAAGGGAGACATCAAGGGGCTGGAGGGCAGTGAAGCTGGGAAAGTGCCTGGAGAATTAATCTGATGAGGAGAGACTGAGAGAGTTGGGGCTGTTTAGTTTGAGGAAGAGGAGGCTGAGGGGACACATTGCTCTCTACAAGTATCTAAAAGGACACTGTAGAGATGTTGGTGCTGGGCTCTTCTCACAGGTCATTAGCGACAGAAGCAGAAGGAAGGGCTTCAAGCTCAAACAGGGGAGGGTTAGACTGGACATCAAGGAGTAATTCTTCACAGAGAGAGTGGTCAGGCCCTGTAGTGGGCTGCCCAGGGTGGTGGCTGAGTCCCCATCCCTGGATGTGTTTAAAAGTCACTTAGATGTGGTGTTGGGGGATGTGGTTTAGGGGTGACCTTGTACAGTTGGGTTGATGGTTGGACTCACTGATCCCAAAGGTCCTTTCCAACCTGAATGATTCTGTGATTCTGTGATCAGTCCCTGTGTTCTGGAGTTAAGCCCCAGCCCTGTGCACAGGTAAGGGCAGAACAGACACTACTCACACGGACCAAAGGGCTTGCCCACTGTCCTGTCTGAACTGTGGCATTAAATTCCAGAAAATAAAAAAGAATCACAGAATTGTTTTGATTGGAAGACACCTTGAAGATGGTTGCGTCTAACCATTAATTCAACACTGCCAGGTCACCACTAACCTGTGTTCCTCACATACTATCATTGCTATTCAACCCCTCTAGACATGAGGACTCCACCATTGCCCTGGGCAGCTTGGGCCTGGCCCAGACCACCCTTTGGAGGAAGAAATTGTTCCTCAGGGCTGACTTAATCCTTCTCTGCTGCAACCTGAGGCTACTTCCTCTCATCCTGTTGCTTGTTCCTCGAGAGAAGAGATCAACCCCACCTCACTGCAACCTCTTGTCAAGTAGTTGTTGACATCAGGAAGGTTTACCCTGAGCCTTCTTTACTCCACAGTTCCCTCAGCAGCTCCCTGGAGCACTTGCATACTAGAACCTTCACCAACTCGCCCTCCTCTGGATGCACTCCAGCACGAACGAGCATGTAACCCCCCACCAACAGCTCTTCTTCTCCCCAGTCATTTCCTGGGCACCTCCTGTGCCAGATGAAATTTCTCTGCCCTCCATAGCACATCATCAAAATGTCTTCATTTTTCAGTCCCCTACTGAGCACTCACACAGCTTTAGCACCAGCTTATGATGCAGCATATGGCTTCCGACGAATAAGAAGACACCCAAGTGAACAGAAAGGCCTGAACATACAAGTCCAGGGAACCGTGGGATGGCATCAAGTGATTAGCAATGTTTATGATTTGTAGCCTCGTGTCATTTAAGACACACAAATTCCATTCAAGGTAGAGATGAGGACCTTCCCACTTTTAGTCTTTAACCCAGAAAACCTGAACAAGCCTTTCTTCAAACCATGGGGAATAATATGCAGTGTTCTGTGTATTTACAGACAATAATGTAGAGGAACTTGCGTAAGTGACAACCAGCTGCTGGATCGGGCACCTACGGCACACAGCGATGGAGAGCAAGCTCAGAGAAAATCAAAGAGCATTATCCCATAAGAAACCATCCGTTCCTTGATCAACAGTTGCAGCAGGAAAGCTGCAGCCATCTGCTTCCCCCCCTCCCCGCTTGCGCGTCTTTTCCTCCACTTTTGCTTCCTTCATTTTCTATGAAGTCTTCAGGATCTTTGCCAACAGAAACTTGAAAAATTTACCTACTGTGGTGTTGAGATCTCCAAAAAGATAATAAAAGGCAGAATTGCTGGTGTTATCCTACTCTCTCTAGCAGACAGGTCTCTCTAGCACCTTCATGTCATGGAATCGCAGAATCGTCAAGGATGGAAAAGACCTTCAAGATCATCAAGTCCAACCGTTTACCCTACAGCCCCCAGCCACTAATCCATCTCCTTAAACACCTTGGCTGCTTGGTTGTCAAACCCCTCCAAGGGCAATGCTTCCAGCCCCCACCTGGGCAGTCTGTTCCAAGGCCTTCCCACTTTTTCCAGGAACAAGTTTTCCCTGATCTGACCCACCCCTGGCACAACCTCATCCCATCTCCCCTTGACCAATCACTGGTCATCAGGGAGAAGACACCAAGATCCACTCCAGTCTAACCTCCATTCAGGTAGTTGTAGACAGCTGTGAGGTCTCCTCTCAGCCTCCTTTTAGCCAGGCTGAACAGTCCCTGCTCCCTCAGCCTGTCTTCATCAGACCTGTTCTCCACACCCTTAATCAGCCCATTTGCCCTTCTCCACTGTCTCTCCAGCACCTCCATGTCCTTCCTGTACTGTGGTGGCCCAACACCACACACAGTCATGTTGGAGCAAGTGAGATGACAAAAGATTCCAAATACAAATCCATAGAATCATCTGGAAGAGATGTCTAAGACCATCAAGTCCAACCATCAACCCTGTGCACCACACTCACTAAAGCATATTTTGATGGACAGAAGGTCTAGGCCATTGATGGGCACAAAGCTGCAGATCATCTCAGAAATGTAACTGTTCCCCATCTAGGTAATGGTTTGTATGGTTTGTATGGATGTGAGCACTGGTCTCCAGCATCAAGAGGAAATGCTACCCAAGCATTTTATCGAGACTTCCATCAGATATGAACACAATCACCCCTCCTATGGGTTTTTCGTGTTTGCTGTTTCACACAGTGCTACCGTTGACATGGGAGGAACATTCAGGTACATGTCTCTGGTGGCATGTGAATAAAATGCCTGGAGAAATATGTATTAAGCTCTTTTATGGCTTTTCTGTCCAGTCTGGGCACCTCAGTTCCAGAAGGACACAGAGCTGCTGGAGAGAGTCCAGCACAGAGCCACAAAGATGATGAAGGGAGGGGAGCATCTTCCTGATGAAGAAAGGCTGAGGAAGCTGAGTGTCTTTAGCTTAGAGAAAAGGAGATTGAGGGGTGAGCCCATTAATATTGATCAGTATGGGAAAAGTGGGTGCCAGCAGGATGGAGTCAGGCTCTGCTCAGTGGCATCTAATGACAGGACAAGGGGCACCGAGTGTGAGGTGGAACAGAAGAGGTCCCACATCAATATGAGAAGGACCTTCTTCCCAGTGAGGGTGCCAGAGCCCTGGCAGGGGCTGCCCAGGGGGGTTGTGGAGTCTCCTTCTCTGGAGATGTTTAAAACTTACCTGGACATGTTCCTGTGGAACTTGATCTACAGGATCCTGCTGTGTCAGGGGGATGGGACTGGCTGATCTTTCAAAGTCTCTTCCAATCCCTAATGTTCTGTGATTCTGTGTGATTCTTACACTGGCAGATCTCAGATTAAATAAAATTATACGCCTTATGCCTGCTCATCCTCAGGACAGGAATTAAAGTGTTTGTAGTGTGTAGAGGGGAATACAAGATGGGGTTTTAATTATAGGTATTCAGGTATCACTTTGTTTGTCATTGCAGGGCCTGGACCAAGCCCTGTCCTTGAAGATGAGTGAGGCTGTCAGCCACACTCCTGGAGTCATGGAAAACAACAGCAAGGACTGCAAGGAAGAACTGCCCACCATAAGTACAGATCAGGTTCATGATGACCTGAAGAACCTGAAAGTGTACAAGTCCATGGGACCAGATAGGATACGCCCACTGGTACTGAGAGAACTGGCAGATGAAGTCTCTAAACCCCTCTCTATTCTACTCCAAAAGTCATGGAAGTCTGCTGAAGTCCCCACTGACTGGAAAAGGGGAAACATGATTCCTGTTTTCAAAAAGGGTAGGAAGGAGGAGCCAGGGAACTACAGGCCAGTCAGTCTCACCTCTGTGCCCGGTAAGATCATGGAGCAGATCCTCCTGGAGGCGCTACTGAGTCAGGAGAATAGTGAAGAGGTGATTGGTTACAATCAGCATGGCTTCACCAAAGGCAAAGCCTGCCTGACAAACCTGGTGACCTTCTATGAACAGGTCACAACATTAATGGATGAGGGTCATTTAGCTGGACCTGAGCAAAGCCTTTGACAGTGTCCCGCACCACATTCTGGTCTCCAAGCTGGTGGAACATGGCCTTGATGGGTGGACCACTAGACAGGTAAAGGGCAATGGAGCAAAGCTGGAGGTGGGTAGATTTAGAGTGGATGTGAGGAGGAAGTTCTTCACCGTGAGAGTGATGAGAGCCTGGAATGGGTTGCCCAGGAAGGTGGTTGGGGCCCCATCCTTGGAAGTGTTTAAGGCCGGGCTGGATGAGGCTCTGGCTGGCCTGATCTAGGGTGGGGTGTCCCTGCCCATGGTAGGGGTGTTGGAACTGGATGATCCCGTGGTCCCTTCCAACCCTGACTGACTGTATGACTTGATCTAGGTGATCCTGCTGTGTCAGAGGGATTGGACTAGGTGCTCTTTCAAGGTCCCTTCCAATCCCTAATGATTCTATGATTTACACCCCATTCATTTGGGCAGACCCATAGCACCTACATGACTTCTGAAAGTGAAAATCACTCCAGTTTTACCAAGTTCAGTGGAGGTGCTTCTAAGGCCTTGAAGAATGAAGGGCCCTTATCCTATTAGATTCATAGACCACACCTGGAGTGTTGTGTTCAGTTCTGGGCCCCTCAGTTTAAGAGGGATGTCGAGGTGCTGGAACGAGTCCAGAGAAGAGCAACGCGAATGGTAGAGGAGCTGGAAGATCAGCCCTATGAGGAGAGGTTGAGGGAGCTGGGTTTGTTTAGTCTGGAAAAGAGGAGGCTCAGGGGTGACCTTATCTCTGTCTATAACTATCTGAGGGGTGGTTGTAGTCAGACAGGGGTTGGTCTTTTCTCCCTGGCCACTGGAGACAAGACAAGGGGTCATAGTCTTAAGCTCCATCAGGGAAGGTTTAGACTTGACATCAGGAACAGATTTTTCACTGAAAGAGTGATCTGGTTTTGGAATGGGCTGCCCACAGAGGTGGTTGAGTCACCATCCCTGGAGGTGTTCAAGGTTAGGCTGGATGAGGTGCTGAGTATCATGATCTAGATGTTAGATGTTAGGATTACTGGTTTTATTTGGATTTAGGCTGGACTGCATGATCTTTAAGGACTTTTCCAACCTTATCCTTACTGTGATACTGTGATTAAGAGAATACCAGGTTGAAAGGGACCTTGAGGAACATTTAGTCCAACCTGTCAAGCTGAAAATAGAATCTATATGAAGTGCTCCAGCAGTCTGTCAATTTGGGTCTTAAAACTGTCCAATGTAGGGCAATAGACCACTACCCTTGGGAGATTATTCCAATGTTTATTACAGGTTAACAGGAACTGTGTTACTAAATCCATTGGAGTGTGGCAATACAGGGATATTCCACAGCAGGGGGTCAGATTTCAGCCTTGCCAGAGGTGTCACCATGAGGATGGTTGGTTAAAGAAGGTGATGTCGCCATCACCTTCTGCTACTGAGAGGTTTGGGCTGCACGTTTGAGAGAATCATAGAATCATAGAATCATTTTTGTTGGAAAAACCTTTAAGATCCTCAAGTCCAACCCTTAACCCAACTGGCCTAACCCACCACGAAACCCTATTCTAAGCTCCAGATCTCCACAGCCATGAAATGCATCCACGGATGATGATGGAATGTCTTCCCTGA
Organism: Rhinopomastus cyanomelas; assembly: GCA_013400115.1. NCBI lineage: Eukaryota > Metazoa > Chordata > Aves > Bucerotiformes > Rhinopomastidae > Rhinopomastus > Rhinopomastus cyanomelas. The sequence continues at coordinate 380,710 of VXBP01004050.1, read as the reverse complement.
GCAGCCTATTCCAAGGGCTGAGGAGCCTTTCCAAGGAGAAGTTTCTTTTCAGGGCCAAACTCAACTTTCACTGCTGCAGCTTGAGGACATTTTCTCTTGTTCTATCGCTTGTTACTTGTGAGAAGAAACCAACCTCAACCTCTCCACCCTCCTTTCAGGTAGCTGTAGACAGCAAGAAGGTCTCCCCTCAGCCTCATTTTCTCCAGACTAACCAGCCTCACAAGTTTCTTCTCCAGACCCTTCACCAGCCTTGTTGCCCTTGTTTGGATCTTAATTTCTGAGACAGGAATTAATGAGGTAAGGGCATGGTGTGTTGTCCACCCACATGCCTCCTCACTGCAGCTCAGTGCCTCTGCAACTTCTATTGTCTTTTTCTGCCTGTTTGTGGTCAATATTACTTACCTACATACTTGTTAGTGTTTGCTCTCCAGACCCTTCACCTACTTTGCTGCCCATCCCACATCAGCTCCAACCTCTCAATGTTTTTCTATAATAGAGGTGCCCGAAACTGAACCCAAAACTCGAGGAAGGCCTTACCAGTGCCAGAGTACAGGGGGACAATCACTTAACTACTGCTGGTCACACTAGTCCTGATACAAGCCAGAACTTCTTGATCACCTGGGCACACTGTTGTCTCATATACAGCCAACATTCAATCAATAACCCCAGGTCTGTTTCCACCCAGCAGCTTTCCAGCCAGTCTCCACAAAGCCTGTAGCATTGCACTGGTTGTTGTGTCCCAAGTGCAAGACCCAGCTCTCAGCTTTTTTGAAGCTCATACAATTGGCCTTGACCCTTCATGACATAAAATAATGAGAAAATGGATTCAAACAGAAATTATTCCTAGACTGTTGGGTTCATTTTTATAATGTCCCAATAACAGAAGTCTGATCCACGCACCTTTGCTTTTAAATTAGTTTTGGTAGTTACTTCACAGAATCACAGAACATTAGAGATTGGAAGGGATCTCAAGAGATCATCAAGTCCAATCCCCTTGCATAGAGCAGAGATCACCTAGATCAATTACCGAAGGAACATGTGGGTTTTAAACATCTCTAGAGAAGGAGACTCCACAACCCCCCTGGGCAGCCCCTTCCAGGGCTCTGTCAACCTCACTCAGAAGAAGTTCCTTCTCATATTGATGTAGAACCTCCTCTGTTCCAGCTCACACTATCATTGGATGTGATTGAGCAGAGCCTGGCTCCATCCTCCTGACACCCACCCCTCACATATTTATAGACATTAATGAGGTCACCCCTCAGTCTTCTTCAAGCTCAAGAGACCCAGCTCCCTCAGCCTTTCCTCATAAGGAAGGTGTTCTACTTCCCTCATCATCTTCGTGATGAGATGCTCCACTCCCTTCATCATCTTTGTGGGTCTTCACTGGACTCTCTCCAGCAATTGTGTCCTTCTTGAACTGAGAGGCCCAGAACTGGACACAGCACTCCAGATATGGTCTCACCAGGGCAGAGTAGAGGAGTAAGAGTAGTTCTCTTAATCTGCTAACCACCCTTCTTCTGATCCACGAGGGTGTTAGACTGGATGATCTTTCGAGGTCCCTTCCAATCCCTAATGTTCTGTGATTCTGTGAGTTCCAGTTCTCCAGAATGAAAGGGGTACTTTGGACCCGGTGTTATTAGAGCTATAATGACCTTTCCTGCCTGCTGCATTCATTTTATTATGTAGTCTTACAGTAATCTATGATCATAAAATCTCAGGACTCTTCTCTTTAATGTCCTGTCTATTAATTGCTACGCACATCAAAAATAAAACTACTGTGGTCAATAATACAAATTGCATCACAGTTGAAATTAAAGAACTAATTCAGGATTGAAAACATGAAGAGAAACTTCTTCTTCTAAGAACCACAGAATGTTAGGGATGGGAAGGGACCTCCAAAGATCATCCAGTCCAATCCCCCTGACACAGCAGGATCACCTAGACCAAGTTCCACAGGAACATACCAAGGTGGATTTTAAACCTCTCCAGAGGGAAGGGTCAGCCACAGAAACACACAATCACAGTAGTTTAGGGTTTGGAAGGGACCTTGAAACATCATCCAGTCCAATCTCCCCACCACAGCAGGATCACCTAGATCCAGGCACACGGGAACATGTTCAGGCGGGTTTTAAACCTCTCCAGAGAAAGAAACTCCGCAACCCCCCTGAGCAGCCCCTTCCAGTGCTCTGTCAAATACTCTGCTGGTTAGTGCAGCTCATGTAGATGAACCCCAGTACCACAGCAGCAGCTTCACCCACCATACATATTTTGCACTATGGTCGTGATGGGTGATGTACATACAGCATCACCCATGAATTCCAGCAGCCACCGGTACGAACGTCACACAGACAACAGGCACTTCACACAATTAAACAGCCAAGCAGGCAAACCCAGACAAAAGAGCCAACAGTCAGCTCACAAATCTATACATCAGGGCTGATGCATGGCCTGCCTGATGCTACTGCCATCAAATCAAATGGAAACAAAAATAGGTTGGGGGGTTTTTTTAGTTGAAGGTCTGGAGGTAAAGGGAGAGCAAAGTGTTTAAACTTCTTCATTGTTGCTGATGATGATGACAAGGATAGGTTACGAAACTGGCAGCCTTAATCTTTCTTCCCAGCCTCATTTTCCAACCACACCACGGGATCTCCTCTCCAGGGACTTCTACAGGATGAACTTGCAGGATTTACACTCACTGGTCATGGTGCCAGGGAGAATCACAGAATCATTAGGGATGGGAAGCGATCTCAAAAGATCATCCAGTCCAATGCCCCTGCCACAGCAGGATCACCTAGATCACACAGGAACACATCATAGCACATTCTGATGTGGTGGGGGGATTGGACCCCATGATCTTTTGAGGTCACAGAATCAGAGAACATTAGGGATTGGAATGGACCTCCAAATACCTCCTCCAGTCCAATCCTCCTGCCACAGCAGGATCACCTAGACCAAGTCACACAGGAACATGTCCAGGTGGGTCTTAAACATCTCCAGAGAGGGAAACTCCACAACCCTCCTGGGCAGCCCCCTCTGTCACCCTTACTGGGAAGAAGTGTCTTCTCCCTTCCAATCCCTAATGTTCTGTGATTCTCTGTGATTCTGTGACTCCCTAGAGCCAAATGACAACAGCAGAACCACCCATCCTCTTCTCCACATTTTTATCAGTGATAGGAAATAAGACAGGACTGCACCAGGCAATTTTCACCTAAGTGAATGCCATTCCCCTCGAAAAGGGAAAACCCCTGCAGAGCAGTGGAAGGGCATCAGAAACTCCTTGCAGCAGGCCCAAGCCTGCCATGCAATAGATGGAGGGATGTAAATAATTGAAGAGAATCATTTTGTAATGCTCTGACCCCTGAGCGTTGCACATCAGTCATGCAGATCCCATCTCTCTTCAGCCCAGCCCGCCTGGTCCTCCGCTCGGCTGCACGCACCATTAATGACCTTTTATGAGAATTAGCTGCAGCTACATGTCAGCTGCAGTTTTTAAAAGCCCCGACATCATTCTGCTTGTTTGCCTGCACCAATTAGTTTTGTAAAAAGACAATTAGCATGATTTAAAACAGCTGGTTATGGAAATGTCTATTGAGCTGCCCTGATCACGGAAAGCCTGAGTGTGTTATCAAAAATAGGGTGGAATCCTGATAAACTTGTAAAAGGATGTCATCTGAGCGGGTCTGTTGGAAGGTTCTGAGCTGATTAGACTCAGAGATGGTGGGAAATCGAGGTTGCAGGGGTTTTATTCAATTGGGTCACTTTGTTGCCCATGAATGAATCAGTCAACCAATAAGTGGATGGATGGATGAATGGATGGATGGATGGAGAGGTAGGTGGGTGGTTGAATAGATGGATGAATGGATGGGTGGATGGATGGATGGAGAGGCAGGTGGGTGGATGAATAGATGAATGGATGGATGGATGGATTGATGGATGGATGGAGGTATGCAAGGATGGATGGATGGATGGATCACAGAATCACAGAACATTAGGGATTGGAAGAAACTTTGAAAGATCATTCACTCCAATCCCCCTGACACAACAGGATCCACTAGATCCAGTCACACAGGAATGTGGCCAGATGGGTTTTAAACACCTCCAGTGAAGGAAACTCCACAACACCCCTGGGCAGTGCCTTCCAGGGCTCTGGCACTGTGAAGAATTTCCTTCTCACATTGATGTGGAACCTACTCTGTTCCAGCTCACACTTGGTGCCCCTTGTCCTGTCACTAGACACCACTGAGCAGAGCCTGGCTCTATCCTCCTGACACCTACCCTTCACATATTTATCAATGTTCATGAGGTCACTCCTCAGTCTCCTTTTTTACAAGCTCAAGAGACCCAGCTTTCTCAAAGAGATGCTCCACTCCCTTCATCATCTCTATGGCTCTGTGCTGGACTCTCTCCAGCAGCTCTGTGTCCTGGAACTGAGAAACCTAGAAGTGGATGTAAGCTTTTATATATGGTCTCACTAAGGCAGAGTAGAGGGGGAGGAGAACTTCTCTTGATCTGCTAAGCACCCTCCTTCTGATCCACCCCATATGGATGGAGAGGTAGATGAGTGAGTAGACTACCCTAGTCCTTTCTGGACATCTCTTTCCCCAACAGCACTATCTGGGATAGGGTACAGAACAGAAGCACAGAGTGAAAAAGGTTCTCTCTGTCCCACATGGCAGAAAATAAAGCCTGAAAATAAAACCATAAGCCTGAAGGCCTAAGTGAAAATAAAATGGAACAACTCCACTCACTCTCCAGCTTAGAAATTCAGTTCATCGTAAACGGATGAGACATTTCCAGCATCTGTGTGTTCCCTGGTCATCCCCAAGGCTTTTCTCCTTCAGGATTTATTTACACACAGGAACGTAAGTGACCGTGTTAACAACAGCGACGTGGTGGATATTCCTAGCGCGTGCTCCATGTCTGGTCCCTCAGCTCTTTACAAGCATTAGCTAAACAGCCATCACCACATAATTGGTTTTGTACCAATTTTTCTGGTAGAGAAGCCAAGACATTGATGGGTAAGTAATTTATCCAGGATCACACGAGCAGCAGAATGAGGGTTTGTGCTTGCAGTGAGAGGTCCCAGTGAGACGCAGGAGAATTTCTGTGGGGGGCTTATGAAGCCATTTGAGAAGAAGCCCTGGTGCCTAACAGGGAAAGGGAAGTGAATATCAAAAAAACAAGGTAATTTCTGCTTTGGGGAGGGAAATACTGATAACATTTTCTGCAAAAGTACCTCCCTTCACTGCCCAGCCTCTACCAAAGTGACTGGATCTAGGTGATCCTGCTGTGGCAGGGGCATTGGACCAGATGACCTTTCAGGGCCCCTTGCAATCCCTAATGTTCTGTGATTCTGGGAAAGTCTCAGAGGAGGGAAAGTCCACTCTGAGGGAGCATTGATCCTAGGGCTTCTGTTTGCACCCTTCCATATTACAGTCTAGAATAACTATTGTGAGGAGTGACTGAGAGAACTTAGATTCAAATTCTGAGAGTTTTAATTGACAGGTGACTGAATACGAGCCCGCGGTGTGTCCAGGTGGCCAAGAAGGCCAATGGCATCCTGGCCTGGATTAGAAACTGTGGGTCCAGCAGGAGTAGGAAGGTGATTTTCCCCCTGTACTCAGAACTGGGGAGGCTACACGTTGAGGACTGGGTCCAGTTTTGGGCACCTCAGTACAAGGGAGACATTAAGGGGCTGGAGCAAGTACAGAGGAGGGAAATGAAGCTGGGGAAGGGTCTGGAGAATCAGTCTGATGAGGAAAGAATGGGAGAGTTGGGGCTGTTTAGTTTGAGTAAGAGGAGGCTGAGGGGAGACCTCATCGCTGTCTACAACTGTCTGAAAGGACAATGTAGAGATGGTGCAGGTCATTAGCGACAGAAGCAGAGGGAAGGACTTCAAGCTTCAACAGGGGAGGGTTAGACTGGACATCAGGAAGAAATTCTTGATGGAGAGAGAGGTCAGGCAGTGGGATGGGCTGCCCAGGGTGAGGGTTGAGTCTCCATCCCTGGATGAGTTTAAAAGGCACTTAGATATAGTGTTGATCTGTTTTAGGGGTGACCTTGCAGAGCAGAGCTGATGGTTGGACTCGATGATTCCAAGGGTCTTTTCCAACCTGATTGATTCTATGATTCAACCTCAGACTTTCTGTCCAAGTAATCTTGAAAGGGTTATCAGGCATTGGAATGGCTGCCCAGGAAGGCCATGGAGTCCACATCTCTGGGCATATTTAAGAGTTGTGTAGATATGGTGTCGAAGGACACGGTTTAGAGCTGGGCTTGCCACTGTTAGGCTTATGATTGGACTCAATGGTCATAGAGATCTTTTCCAGTCTGGGCAATTCTGTATGATTCTGCCTGTGAATCTCCTGTCATAACAAGATGATGCTGAGAAACGTCCTAGCTGAGAGCTATGATCTCACATGCCCCTGCAGGGTGGTTTAATGATGACAGCAGACAGACAGACAGAGTGGAATACAAGCAGATGGACCCATCTAGAAGTCTTGCCCTCTGGATAGTGGATTTGCGATACCTACCCAATTAGAACCAACAACATGTTTATTTTATACAAAATTCTGGTGTAAGAACCAGGCTGCCTTCATCCTACCTACTCATGTTAATCAAAATTGCTAGACTTGTCAAATACAAGAACAATTAGGTGTTGTAGGCCCTTGGTTGTCAGGAATTAGGGGTTGGAGATGGATTCCTACACATACAAAGGAATCATAGAATTGTTTATGTTGGAAAAGACCTTCAAGAGCATCAAGTCCAACCACTAACCCAACTGTCCCAAAGCCACCACTAAATCCTGTCCCTAAGCTCCAGATCTCCGTGACTATTAAACATCTCCAGGGGTGACAGCTCAACTCACTTCCTGGAGGGTTGAAGCCTTGTTGATCCTTATCCATCTCTTCTGGATCAACATCATCTTGTCCTAGAATCACAGAACAGTTTCAGGTGGAAGAGACCTTCAAGATCATCAGGTCAAACCTTTTGCTAGACCTTTCAGCACCACTAAACCCTGTCCGCTGACGTAACTTATACCCTTCTCTTAAAAACCTCCAGGGATGAGGACTCATTCCCCACCCTGGGTCACACTTCCGATGCCTGACAACCCCTTCAGTGAAAAAATTCTTTCTAATACCCAAGACCAAAAGGAATAACTGGACCTTGATGCTTATAAAAGAGGAGGCTGAGAGGAGACCTTATCGCTGTCTACAATTACCTGAAAGGAGGTTGTAGCGAGGCTGGTGCTGGTCTCTTCTCCCAAATTAGTAATGATAGGATGAGGGGAAATGGCCTCAAGTTGCATCAGGGGAGGTGTAGATTCCACCTTAGGAAGAAGTTCTGTCTTGAGAGAGTGGTTGGGCACTGGAACAGGCTGCCCAGAGAGGTGGTGGAGTCCCCATCCCTGGAGTTGTTTAAAAACCCAGTAGCTAGAGCACTGGAGGTCATGGTTGAGGGGTTAGGGAAACATTGGGATGAGAGCTGAACTTGACAATCCTGGAGGTCCTCTCCAGGCAGGATGATTCTATGTTTCCATTATCAGATGACTGATAAACAAACACTGGTTCTGTTTCTGAATATTCAAACATCTACCTTGGCTCAGCATTCAGAGCTGGGGGCACAGATCAGTGTAGCATCACAGACAGGCCTCACACTGAGGAAGACGATGGAAAAATGTGGATTGCCACCTCTGATATGCAAGAAAACAATTGAGATCTTAATGCAGCCTGGGTAAAAGCACAGGAAAAATCTCAATCTTAGATAAAAAATAATAGAAAAGTGTGGTGGGTTCTGGACCACAATTCAATATCAAAGAAAGGAAAGCAAAGCAGTAAGGTCTCAATGGCATCTCGGATAAAATTCGACAGACAACTGATAGCTTAGGGAAACTCCAGAAAGGTTTATTAACACTTATTATATACAGAAAAGGCTATGCAAGTCGGTGCATACACACTGTGTCATTAGTGCCCTCACAGAACCTGAGAAAATAGAATGGGAAACCACTCCAGTTTGGGCCTTGGATCTTCTTCTAATTTAGAGACCTGGGAAGGAAAGCATGTCAGTCCGGGATGGCCTGAGT
>VXBP01004050.1:354430-372054 GCA_013400115.1 Rhinopomastus cyanomelas | reverse complement strand
GGAGTAGGTCCCCCAGAACACAACAAAACTTTTCTTCCTCATGAAAGCACTTCTACAGGTTCTAGCAGTTCCCAAACTGCAACAAAAATTAAATTAGAACTTTCATTTTACAGCTTTGAAAGTGTTCTAATCTCAGAATGCTGAAAAAACACACAGCAAAAAATTGAGGGAAGTATCATAGAATTTTGGGCACCTCAGTAGAAGAAGGACCTTGAGGAGAAGGTCTTTTCAAGAGGGTTTGTACAGATAGGACAAAGAGCAATGTGTTAAGGCTGGGAAAGGAGAGATTTAGGTTGGATATTAGAAGAAAGTTCTTCAATGTGATGGTGGTTGATCGCTGGAATGGGCTGCCCAGCGAGGTAGTGGGGGTCCCATCCCTGGAGTCATTTAAGGTCAGGCTTGATGAGGCTCTGAGTAGTCTGACCTAGGTAGGCTTGTCCCTGTGTGGGGAGGTTGGACTAGATGACCCACCTCTAGAGGTGCCTTCCAGCCTAGAATGTTCTATGATTCTATGGATGAACCATGAAAAGGCTACAGAGCTGTGATCTTCAGTACAACCTGGTTTTTCCCAAGACAGACATTGTCATTCATGTCAAGCATATTCCTGTGATAAGAGACTTAACTCTTAGAGAAGGAAATTAAATAGGTGTCGCTTATCGTTTCTTCAGTGACGGATTAGCTGGATTAATGAATTTGGAGAAACTGGGGCTTAGAAAGAAATTGTAAAGTGTTTACCTGTAGGGTAAATGAGAGTTTCTAGCAAGAGAAGCAGATCTGGACTAGAGATGGTTTGTTAGTGCAGCTCCTCGGGGATCGTTTCTTCAGTACTTATATTTAAAATGCCTGTGAGTGACCTTGGTACCAAATGTAGACATTTGATAATGATGTTTTCTGAAAACAAAAAAAGACATTGTTTGAGGGGAGGACTTGATAGGCTGTGCAGGAAGAGTCACAGAATCACAGCGCCGTGTGACCTTGAGAACTGGATTAAAGGAAACAGAGTAGACGAAAGACAAGTTAAAAAACTTCTAGCATCCTCTGGGAATAACTGAGAAGAAAAACCTGAGCACTTTCATGACTGACACCGTCACGAAAAATGCAAACAATATCTGTGATTTAAAGAGATTTCAAAAAAAGTCCTCCAAGAGTCGTTCACAGCATGATCATTCTCCTGATGGGAACATTGCAATGTCCAATCTTCAACCACTTCCCACCACAGTTGAAGCTAGATCCAAAGCTAAAACAGGTGGATATATTGTTTCAGGAGATGGTTTAGTGGTTGGGCATTGTAGGGTGGATGGTCGGATTTGATGACCTTGAAGGTCCTTTCCAACCTTGATGATTCTATGACTTTCCTGTTCACAGACAGGGATTTGCTGTAAGCAACTCAGTTGCTCAGTTCAAGAGTCCCTCATTTCAAGAATGACGCAGAGAGAGTCCAACGCACAGCCACAGAGATGGTGAATGAAGTGAAACATCTCCCTGATGGGGAAAGTCTGAGGGAGCTGGTCCTCTTGAGCTTGGAGAAAAGGAGATTGAGGGGTGATCCCATGAATATTGATCAATATGTGAAGGGTGGGTGTCCTCCAATGATCCTATCCAATGATAGGACAAGGGGCACTGGGTCTGAGCTGGAACAGAGGAGGTTCCACATCAGTCTGAGAAGGAACTTCTTCCCAGGGAGAGTGACAGAGCACTGAAGGGACTGCCCAGGGGTGTTGTGGAATCTCCTTCTCTGGAGACATTTAAAACCCATCTGGCCATGTTCCTATGTGGCTGGCTCTAGGTGATCCTCCTGTGCAGTGGGATTGGAGTGCATGATCTTTGGAGGTCCCTTCCCATCCCTAATGTTCTGTGATTCTGTGATTCAGTGCAATTTTATTCCCTACTTGTTTGAATTTCATACTGAAACCTGTCTTCACAGTACCACAGTATCACAGTATTACCAAGGTTGGAAGAGACCTCATAGATCATCAAGTCCAACCTGTTACCACAGAGCTCAAGGCTAGACCATGGCACCAAGTGCCACGTCCAGGCTGTGGACAGCCACACTACATTCATGCACAGTCTCCATCAAAACTGGAGTGGAAAGCAACAGGTGAATCCTTGATGCCTGGAATTCTTTACAGAGCTTTTTATTTTTGCTTGAAGAGGTACAAAGACTATATCTCTCCTTTCTTTGTCTGTTTGGTTTTTTGTTGCAGTAGAGGGGTCCATTTTAGGGGCATTGGGATAACACAAAACATCTTGGATCCTCTGAAAGTGTCAAAGAGAAGGAAGTTTCCCCTAGTTCCAGCTGCATTTCCTACGAAATGTTGCCTACTAATCATAATTTATCATCATCTTCATATATTCTTATATAACTAATACAAATCACCGCAGTCAATTAATCAATCTGTAATTAGGAACTGACACGAACATTTACTACCATCAGGCATAATTTGTATGATTACAGATGATTAAATAAAATGTAATTGAGTGAACAGGCAATTTGTTAAGCACATGTAAATGCACCCATACCACCTCGGGCTGTGATCTTGTCAGTTCTCAATAGCTAAACAGGGTCAGGATGGGTCAGTGTTTCGATGAGAAACCCCAAGGGAGAAACCCAGGTGCTGCAGGAAGGGGTGATGGTTAATAGGTAGTGCTCTCCTTGCTGAGATCACGTCGGAAGTGCAGTGTCTCCACCGTGTTACTGAAGAGATGGACGTAAGCTATTAAAAGTGCTGCCTGAGCAGTTCTTGGGAGAAGTAGGAATTTGTCTCCTGGACTTGGGTTAATTTAATTTCATGTAGAGTACACATCTGGCTGGTCACCAGGAGGAAACAGTAAACCATCGCACCCTGACACTTTGCTGCATTTCAGCAGAGCCAGAAGAACGTGTCACTCTGGTGATTTAGCCTGCCTAGCTCTGATACCTCCATCTTCATTATTTAGGGAAGCGGGGAGTCCTCTTAAAATAAGCACATAAATTCCTCTTCAGCCTAGTGAAGAGGGGCAGATGCTCTTAAAAGCCAACCCAGGGAGAAAATGTCAGCCTCATTCGGGTGCTCAATCTCCTGTAAAGGCATCTGTGTGTCTCCATGGACCAGATGGAGAAGCTGGTCACATACCTCAGGACAGCCGATTCACTAAAGCATGGGCATAAATTGGATCTTTGTCCTAGATGCTTTTGCAGAACCTTGAGGTAGAACAAAGAAAGGAGCCAGCTGTGAGCTGCCAGGCCCAGAAGGAAGGAAATGAAAGTTTGTTCTCAGCGCTTCATGCAAAACCAGCTGACACAAGTATCATACAACCATTCAGGTTGGAAAAGACCCCTGGGATCTTCAAGTCCAACCATCAACCCTGCTCCACAAGTTCACCCCTATGCGAGGTCCCCCAGCACCACATCCAAGTAACTTTTAAACACCTCCAGGGATGGTGACTCAACCACCACCCTGAAATAGGGTGATAGAAACAGTCTCAGTGTTCTCTCGTACACTGAAATGAAAAAGAACACCTGAATATTTTCTGGTTCAGGTATTTCTAAATACTTAAGCTGCTTAACAGCAGAAGGTAGAAACCTGTATGAAACCACCTTCCATGGGGGAAAACCATCATAGAGTCATAGAATGGCCAGGATTGGAAGGGACCTTAAGGATCATTCCGTTCCAAACCCCTGCACAGGCAGGGACACCTTCACTAGAGCAGGTTACATAGGGCCCCAGCCAACCTGGTCTTTTCAACACTCCCAGGGATGAAGCAGCAACATCTTCCTTGGGCAACCTGCTCCAGCATCTCAACAACCTCACAGCAAAGAATTTGTTCTTCACGTCGAACCTCAGTCTCCCCTCTTCAAGTCTGGAACCCTTTCCTCTTGTCCTCTAGCTACCACTTGTGTAAAAAGTCTTGCTTCATCCTTCTTGTAGCTCCTTTCAGAGATTGGAAAGCTGCTAGAAGGCCACCTGGGAGCCTTCTCTTCTCCAGGCTGAACAATTCCAGCTTCCTCAGCCTGTCACAGAATCACAGAATTGCAAAACATTAGGGTTTGGAAGGGATCTCGAAAGATCATCCAGTCCAATCATCCAGATGGGTTTTAACCTTCTCCAGAGAAGGAGATACCACAGCCCCCCGGGCAGCCCCTTCCAATGCTCAGTCACCCTGAACGAGAAGTTCCTTCTCATACTGACATGGAACCTCCTCTGTTCAAGCTCACATCCATTGCCCCATGTCCTATCACTGAATGCCCCTGAGCAAAGCCTGGCTCCATCCTCCTGACACCCACCCTTCACATATTTATAAATGTTGAAACAAAATCAGTACCACTCCCGACACCCAGACCTCATCAAGTCCAACCATCAATCCTACTCTCAAAAAATCCTACTCTACTCAAAACCTCACAGGTCACATAGAAAAGTAGGGATTGGAAAGGGCTCAAAAGATCATCCAGTCCAATCCCCCTGCCAGACAATGATCACCTAGGGCAAGTCACACAGGAGCATGGCCAGGTGGGTTTTAAACATCTCCAGAGAAGGAGACTCCACAACGCCCCTGGGCAGCCTGTTTCACTGCCCCATCACCTTCAGTGTGCAGAAGATCCTTCTGATATTTATATTAAACCCACCTGACATAAGTAAACAGTCCCATGGGAGCTACTAACAGCAACATGGGGAAACGCTTTTCTTCTATTATTTTGTACGTTTTTATAGCATCAGGACCAAATCCAACCAAGTGAATGACTTGAGAAACCAAACATGTTTCCAAAGTGGTTTTGGTCACACAGCCAGAAAAACGTAAAAGGTTTTCTTTAACTGTCTCACGAAAAAATAATCTTGAATTATTAGAATTGATTCAGTTTCTGTAGTCTTAAACAAGAACATTTTTACCTCCTTTGTTTTCAGTTTCTGTGCAGCCTATTCCAAGAGGCCTCTGTGAGGCCTATTCCAAGAGGCCTCTGTGAGGCCTATTCCAAGAGGCCTCTGTGAGGCCTATGCCAAAAGGTGTCTGTGCGGCCTACGCCAAGAGGTCTCTGTGCAGCCTATGCCAAGACATCTTATTAGAAGTAATTAAAACCATTTGTTTTAATACAGAGCAGCAGTTTTTCTCAGGGTTGGGGATTTTCTTCTTCCTGCCTGTTTATTTTTCACATGTTTTCCTCAAGTCCAGTGTCACTGCTAAGTGGGATGTGGAACAGACGTCTGACAGGCCAGGGGCACGAATGGAATCTGTCTTGTGGAAGGCAAGCAGACAGGCCAACTGGAGCCGAAGGGAAACAATCTTTGATTATTAAATGGGTACTTGTGTAAATGGGTAACCAGATGTGTTTGACAGCGGATGTGAAAAGCACGACGGGGGCTACCTCGGGATTAGACCAGAAAGTCACACAAGCTTTCTTCTCTGAAACAATTAGTGAAATCACTTTCTGGACATTAAGAGCCCCTGCATGTGCAACGTTATACGTTGGGCCTGCGCAACCAATTTGGGTCAGAACGATGTTTAAACTCTTAAGTGGTACCACTAATCTCCATTAATCTGACTTCAAAGATGAGGCATAATGCTGAGTACAAGGACTAAGAGTTGTTAATGCATGTTCCTCAGCTGGAGCACTAGCACATGGCTCCTGCAGAAAGAACAGGATCTTCCAGGCTTGCCCATGAGGGTTAAAAATAGACATCTATTTAGGGATCCCTCCAGAGCTACTCTGCACTTTGGGTTCTTCCCATTGAGTTGTGCCTTTTGCTGATGAGGGTGCAGTGATGGCGATGAGAATGGCCTCCCACTTGGATTATTTTTTCCCCACCAAAAACAACACGTAGAATTGTTGCTTCCTTGTGCAGATGAACAGCTGACCTCATTTAATGAAAAAGAGTTATGGCAGCCAGCTGTGGATTTAGCCCAAATCACACAGGATGGAGAAAACAAGGTTGGTCAACCAAGATTTTAATCTCGGCCTCATGGTTATCAGTCAGGAAGGACCACAGAAGCCAACAACATTATGCTACTTTAAAGTACTTAACCAAGAAAAACACTGGGAAGTAAAGTAGTGCTAGAAAAACAACTTTGAAAATCCTCGGTTTTTGGCTTTTTCAATGCAAAGTGTGTTTTCGTGATGGATCTCAGGCCTCAGTGTGTTATGGTTGGTAGAGACAATCATCACCACTCTATGTAGGATTACTTTGTGTACCCCTGTTATATCCAGGAGAATATTTTTCTTTAGATTCTTAGAATAAAAACATTAGTTTTGTTTAAAATTTCAAATTTTTCCTGTCTTTAGTACCACAATTTTTTTAAAATTGGTAAGGTGCTGGACTGGGCTGCTTAGGGTGGTGGCTGAGTGCCCATCCCTGGATGAGTATAAAAGTCACATAGATGTAGTGTTGCGGCATCTGGTTTAGGGGTGAACTTGGAGAGTAGGATTGATGGTTGGAATGGATGATCCCAGGGGACTTTTCCAACCTGAATGATTCTGTGATTCTGTGTGAAATATTCTGTTCTCAATGCATTTTTCTGATATTTTCTGAAGCAATTTGTTCAAATCAATCAAAATCAGGGAGAATGCAATATTAGGAGAAAAATTATCAACATATGTCTCCATGAATTTAATGTTGATTAAAAATATATTAGCTACAAATCTTTACATATGGTTTGCAGAACAGGAGTAAACAGCTGCTAGAGTGAGTGCAGAGAAAAGCAACGAAGCTGGCGAAGGGCCTGGAGAATAAATCTGATAAGGAGCGATTGAGAGAGTTGGAGCTGTTTAGTTTGGGGATGAGGAGGCTGAGAGAAGACCTCATCACTCTCTAAAACTATCTGAAAGGGCACTGTAGAGATGTTGATTCTGGTCTCTTCTCCCAGGTAGTTAACGACAGAAGCAAAGTGAAGAACGAACTTCAAGCTTCAACAGGGGAGGGTTTAGACTGGACATCAGGAAGAAATTCTTCCTGGAGAGAGTGGTCAGGCACTGGACTTGGCTGCCTAGGATGGGGGTTGAGTCCCCATCCCTGGATGAGTTTAAAAGGCACTTAGATCTGGTGTTGATCTGGTTTAGGGGTGACCTTGTAGAGTAGGGCTGATGGTTTGACTCGATGATTCCAAGGGTCTTTTCCAACCTAAATGATTCTATGATTCAACCTCAGACTTTCTGTCCAAGTAGCCTTGAACAGCTTTACTTGAAAGATGCACATGGAAGACAGGGTCCTGCCTACTTTTGCTGCCAAGCCAGCTGCCTCATTCTGTAAATGCTGTGAGATCTTTTCAAGAACGATGGAATTACCAGTGCCAAGCTGTAAAACTCCACAGAAAGCTAAATGTACCTTCATCTGTGCCTTGCTGGGACAGAATTGTCTAGAAACCATGAATAACGTTGGAAAATACAGAATCATTGAGCCTTAGTGTTAGAAGGGACCTCCAAAGTTATCTAGTCCAACTCCTTCACAACAAGCAAGACCATATGTCTTACCAAACCAGACTGCTCAGAGCCCCATCCAGTCTGACCTTGAATGGCTCCAGGGATGGGTCCTCCATCATCTCTCTGGGCAGCCTTTTCCATCACCCTCAGATTCAACAACATTCTCCTCCTGTCCAGCCTCAATCTGCCCTTTTCCAGTTTCAAACCATTACCCCATATCCTATCATTCCTTGACCCTGGGAAAAGTCTTCCCCAGGCTTCTGAGAGCCTCTTTCAGCTGTTGGAAGGTCACTATAATGTGCACCCCAGAGTCTTCTCTCTTCAGGCTGAACAACCCAAACTCTCACAGCCTGTTCTCAGAGCAGAGGCGCTCCAGCCCTCCAAGCATTTTTATGGCCTCCTCTGGACCTGCTCCAACATGTCCTCATTCTTCTTGTGTTGAGAGCTCAAGAGTTGGGCACAGGTCTTCAGGTGAGGTCTCACCAGGGTAGATTACAAGGGCAGAATCATCTCGTTTCCAACTTATTTCCTGATATAAAAAATTCTCTGATTTCAACAGAGAAACTGAAAAGGAATCTCTAACCAAAGCAGTCTCCCTGGATCGTGCGCCAGGTGTGCAACCACAATGGTCACAAGGTTTTGGTCTGAGCCTGACCACGGCATCCTCATATCAGTGACAGCTTTGTTCTTGGTGGTGCATCCTGTCCTCCTGCCTGTTGTGCTCCCCATCTGAACATCAGCAGACTGTTAACTAAGATCTCATAAAACTGCTGAAATTCTCACTTGTCCCTGAGGAATCCACCACAGGAGACAGTCACAGTGAAGAAGTTCCTAGGATACATGAACAAACAATCTTGTTATTCTCCAACTTCCTTGGAGATTTCTGTGTCTGCTGCTGAAACTGCTTGAGTGCTGCAAGCTAATTATAAAATTATTTAGTTAATAAAGGCAGGTAGGAAGTTTCTAATTATCCCTTCGATAAAACTCTCCTACAGCAGCTGCAGGATTTGTCTTACCCTGCAGCAAGGTGGGACCCATCTTGGGTAGCTCAGGCTGTGCAGAATTAACCCAGTGGGTGGAATTTCATTCCACACACAGACAGAGGACTCAATCCAGATGCCTTAATGTCCAACCACATCAGAGGGGACCACGGTCATCTCACCTGGCTGTAGCTCTTGCTCTATAAGGACACACTGCTCACTCACAGTCCTCTTGTGTGTGATGCTCTAGGAGGTTCACTAAAATCATCAGAGGAAGGGAGCATCTCTCATATGAGGACAGGCTGATAGAGTAGAGGTTGTTCAGCCTGGAGAAAAGAAGTCTCTGAGAGAACCTTCTTGTGACCTTCCAGTACCTGAAGAGGGCCTACATGAAGGCAAGGGAAGGTCTTTTCAAGAGGGTTTATACAGACAGAACAAGGAGCAGTAGGTTAAAACTGGGAAAGGAGATATTTAGGCTGGATATTAGAAAAACGTTCTTCAACCTGAGGGTAGTTGATGGCTGGAATGGGCTGTCCAGGGAAATAGTGGGGACCCTATCCCTGGAGTCATTTAATCTCACTCTTGATGAGAATCTGAGCAGCCTGACCTAGGTAGGCTTGTGCCTGTGTAGGGCGGTTGAACTAGATGACCAGATGATCTCTGGAGGTCCCTTCCAGTCCAGAATATTCTATGATTCCGTTCTATGACTCTACACTCCAGATTGCCCTGGTCATCCCACATGGAAGTAGACAATTATGTTTTAGAATCCAGACCAACTGCTTGTACCTCCTCTCTTTCAATAATGCTAGGAGCTGGGAGCCCAGTACACACACCCGCAACTAAAAGAACAAGACACCTCTCCATCTGTGTACATCACCATGTGGCCTGACCTAGGTGATGCTGTCTTGGCAGGGGGGTTGGACAAGATCATCTCCAGAGGTCCCTTCCAGCCTCTAACATTCTGTGATTCTATGATCAACTAAACACTGTGTTTAACCAATGAAGACACGTGTCACTTAACCAAGGCTCAGATTCCCCACCTTGGATGCATCACTACGAAGTTCCTCAATGTTGATGTAGCCCAGACTCCTAAGCCGTGATACAGCTCTCTAGCAGAGATGTGCAATGCTAGTTGGACACCCCAGGATGGAATCATAGAATCACTCATGTTGGAAAAGACCCCTGGGATCACCGAGTCCAACCATCTACCCTACTCTACTAGTTCACCCCTAAACCAGATTCCCCCAACGCTACATGGAAGAAGCTTCCATGTGGGGTCGACAATCTGACACTGGTCAACAGGGTAGCTGACAGGCCAAGGTGCACACTCTGGGCAGATTTTGATCATACATTCATAGCATCACAGAATCACACTGAGGTTGGAAGAGACCTACAAAATCATCCAGTCCAACCATCAACCTAACCCCATCCTGGCCACTAAATCCTGTTCCTTAGGGCCATCTCTACTAAGGTGAAACCTAGCTCCTTGTTGGAGGCAGCAATCTAGATCTTAGGTGATCCTATTAAAGGAGTCACATCATTGTCAAAACCTCAGATCTTATTAGAGGGGTCAAATCAGTGACAAATCTTCCACTGGCTTCAGTCCGGCCCAGACTTCCCACCATAACTAGGGTCCTGTTGATCACAAACACAAAGTGACCACAGTCACTCACACATACATGCTAAAGATGGTTTCTTCTACACCTTCCTCAGGGAATTTTGTTTTTCTCATCTCATGCAATGCTACAGGCTTGGGCAAGTGTGGCTGGGAAGTTGTGCAGAAGAAATGGATCTGGAGGAGCTTGTTGACAGGTGGCTGAACAGGAGCCAGCAGGGTGCACAGGTGGCCAAGAAGGCAAATGGAATCCTGGCCTGGATCAGCAATAGTGTGGCCAGAAGGAGGATGGAGGTGATTGTCCTCCTGTAATCTGGCACTGGTGAGAGAAAACCTCAAGTGCTGGGGTCAGTTTGGGGCACCTCAATATAAGAACAACATTGAGGTGCTGGAGTGGGTCCAGAGAAGGGCAACAACACTGGGGAAGAGTCTGGACAAAAAATCTTTTGAGGAGTGGCTGAAGGATCTGGGACCGGTTAGCCTGGACAAAAGGAGTCTGAAGGGAGACCTTCTTGCTCTCTACAACTGCCTGAAAGGACATTGTAGATATGTGGGTGCTGGTCTCTTCTCACAGGTGATACAATCATAGAACCATTAGGGATTGGAAGGGACCTCAAAAGATCATCTCGTCCAATCCCTCTGACACAGCAGGGTCATCTAGACCAAGTCACACAGGAACACATCCAGGTGGGTCTTAAATGTCTCCAGAGAGGGAGATTCCACAACANTCCAACAGGTCAGTTCCCAAACTATACTGGTCCCTGGGGTTCTTCTTGCCCACATGCAAGACTCTGCACTTACTCTTGTTATACTTCATACATTTCTCCCTGCTCAGCTCTCCAGCCTGTCCAGATCTTGCTGAATGACAGCACAGTCTGCAGGGGTGTCGGCGACACCCCCCAGCTTTGTGTCATCAGCAAACTTGCTGACAGTGCATGCCAATCCCTCATCCAAGTCATCAATGAATAGATTGAACAGGACCGGTCCCAGCACCGATCCCTGGGGCACTCCACTAGATACAGGCCCCCAACCAGACTCTGTCCCATTGACCACTACTCTCTGACTTCTATCCTGGAGCCAGTTCACCATCCACCTCACTACCCTATCATCTAGACCTCACTGCCTCAGTTTGTCTGCAAGGATGCTGTGGGAGACTGTGTCAAATGCTGCACCAGGCTGCACAGTTAGGCTGGACATTAGGAAAAACATCTTCAGGAAAAGGGTCCTCAGGCTTTGGAAAAGCTGCCCAGGGAGGGTGTTGAATCACCATCCCTTGACAAGTTTAAAGATCCTTTAGGTGTGTTGCTTTGAGATCTGATTCACTGGTAAAGATGGTTGAGTTAAGTCACTGGTTAGATTTCATTATCTCAAGGGTCTTTCTCAATTTGAACAATTCTGTAATTATTTATTGAGAAGTTAATTTTTTTTACCTACTCCTGTGGATGAGAAAGGTGACGTCCGCATCTATGAGCAGGCTGCCAGGCTGTGACGTGTGCTCAGTGTCATCTAATTATAGGACAAGAGACAATGTTTGTGAGCTGGAACATAGGAAGTTCCACATCAATTTAAGAAGAAACTTCTTCACAGTGAGGGTGACAGAGCACTGGAAGGGGCTGCCCTTTTTTAAAGTGTCACCTAACAGAATGTCTAAATATAATTAATTTATGGACACAGAACCAAAAGGTGCTAAGGGAAACCACATTTACTTAAAAGTGCTGCTAAAGCTCATGTCTTTAATTGTTCTTCTGTTCCTTTCTAGTACAACTGAGGGCAGGGCTGACTCGGGTCAATACTAGGATGTTAATATTGAAAAGTCCTGTCTAGTTCTTGCATCTGTGAGTAGCTCTAATGGTTTCTGTGTGGCTGTCCACAGTGGTGAACAGCAGTAATGTTGTCTTTCTATAAATCATGCAGCATTCTTGATTCCTCTACAAGTTGTACGGTGTTCTCCCTGATGTTTCCCCTCCTACACACTCCCAAGTAGGAAAAGTTTCTCTAAGGGTCGTTCTTTGAAGGCCGCTCAAGAGCAGCACCATCATGGTAGTGCAGTCTGGACACTTACTCTTTTCTTACCTGCTGGATAAAACACTGGTTGAATGGCCGGGCCCAGAGAGTGGTGGTTAATGCAGTTAAATCCAGCTGGCGGCGTGTCCCGCCAGCCACGGCGGGGGGGCTGCTCCAGGTCCGGGGCACGGCGGCATCCACGGCTTCTCCAGTCCGGGGCCACAGTGCGGTGGCAGCGAAGCCGTGATGCGGCAGGACCGTGCACCTGCAGCAAGTTGCGGTCGGGGTCGCTTCTGGACCGTGTGGCGGCAGGTGCACGCCGGCGGTTGGGTCAGGCCAGGGCCGCGGCTGATTCAGAAGCTGGGGCAGGTCGCGGCTGGTTCAGGAGCCGGAGTCCCCCTCGAAGCCGCAGTCCCCCTCGGAGCTGCGGTTCCCAACCCACCAACGCCCATTCCCGGGGCAGTGGGAGGGCACTCCCTTCAGGGCAAGAGCCTCCAAAAAGGGCGAACAAAGATCCTGCCCTGGTTTTTAAAGGCTCCTAGCCAGCCTTTTTCTGGGGAAGGGTCCTGGGACCTGTGCGAACGGGGACAGGTCCCCCAGGAAAAAACACAACACTTCTTCCTCATGAAAGCAGCACTGAAAATTCTGACAGTTCTCAAACTGCAAGAGAACACAAGGGACCTTATGAACTATTTACATGGGGAAAACCCTTCCATGCTGCATGGCAGAAGGAGGGTTGCAGTTGTGCAGTGGAGACAGAGGCCGTGCAGGAGCAGCATGCTGGCTCTCTGTGGCCTGACCACAGGCCCTGAAGGAAAGGCAGCAGGTTCACCAACTAGTGCTCAATTCACGGGCACGAGGGCGGTGCCGAGAGCTGCGCCAAAGGCTCCCTGTCGATGCCTGGAAGCAGAGAATGAGAGAATTGTTTAGGAAAGATCTTGTAATACCAGCAAGTCCAAGCATGAACATCAAGCAGAGCCACAACCACCACTAAGTTGGGTCCCTCCTAAGCACCCCATCTTTCAAACAGCCAGCCCTTGAGGCAAAGTGCCTGATGGGTGCTCTCAGGGGTGTAGGCAGGGAGTGGTCAGTCCTGTTGTCCTGTGGACTCTCAGCTTTGAGCACAGCCCTGTTAGAAAGCTGTTACGGGGATGCGTTTGGCAAACACAAGGCAAGCATCCACCTTTTGCAGAGACGTCCTGACGCCGTGTGTTGGAACGGCGTGCCTTGGCTGTCGCCTTCTTGGTGCCTGTGGAGCTCCCCGGCTGTCTGCCGCTGTCAGGCTTGGTGTTTCTGCGCCGCAAGTGCCAGTAAAGCCACGAAAGAAAGAGCAGGGTTTCAGTCGTGGCACTCAGCATCCAATGTTCAACGACAGGGTTGACCAGGTATTCCCGCAGGATGCAAGGAAGCTGCTGTTGACCGCTACAGCTTTCAATCTCCTTCAGCACCTTCTTTGCCTCCACAATCTGCTGCTCAGTATAGGGCTGCAAGAACTCTGTGTCATCATTATTGTTGCCGACGCCGAGCACCAGCTGCATGATGGTGAAGAAGGTCAGCAATTTTGAGACGCCCATAGCCATGGCCTGGAGGAGAAAGGAGAGAAGAGGTTCAGTGGAGGGGTAGCAGAGGGTGTGAGGAAGCTGTGGGGGGCAGCAAGGAGATGGTTAGTGCTGGGGATGAGGACACAACCTGCGGCCCACCAGGCCCTCGACACGTCAGGCAGCTCCTGGCACCTGCACACCCAGACCCAAAGTAGACCCCTGCTGTGGCCAGGGTGGTCCCAGAAGTGGCTGCACCTTTGCCTCAGCATTAGAAACATCCCCAGGGTACAGAGCTTCCGCCTCGGACACTTGTCCAGCCCAGACTTGCCCCCACCTGCTGCACTTACCTCTGTCCTGAAGCAGACTGGCCCTCCCTAGCAACAGCACCTGCTAGGCAGCCTCCCGGTTGTCATAGATGAGGTCACCGGGGGGAGACCCAACGGTGTTGTTGGGGCCTGGCAGCTGCACACTGGGCTGCTGGTCTCCCAGCTCACTCGGCAGTACCAGCAGCATCAGCAGCAGCTTTTGTTAAGTTCTTTCTCCCGCGGTCAGGGAGGAGGACATACACTGCTCTGCTACTTCCGTCTGTGTTGAGTCAAAGCACCTTCACCACAGCCGGGGACTTCAGGCTGCCCACCCTGACCTCACCCCAGGCAACGCTACAGGCTTGGCAATGAGTGCCTCAAAAGCTGCTGAGGGTCTATTTGGCTCAGCTGGTAAAGCATGGGACTCTGAATTCCTGGGGTCATGGGTTCAAGCCCCACGTAGGACATCGTGAGACAGTACTGTAGGCTTACCCGGCTCCAGCAGGGGAGGGTGGACTTAGATGATCTTTCGAGGTCCCTTCCATCCTCTAACATCCTGTGATATTCTGTGATAAAACGACCTGGCGGTGCTGCTAGACAACCGGCATAATCCATCTGGTGGCCTGTCCCAAGAGGTGTGCCTCAGGGCTTGGTGTTGGGACTATCTCTGCTTAACATCTTTATTGATGATCTCGATAATGACACAGAGCGTATCCTTAGCAAGTTTGCAGATGACACCAAGTTAGGTGGGAGTGTTCATCTGCAACAGGGTAGAGAGGCTCTTCAGAGAGACCTGCATTGGACTGGAGCAATGGGCCAGTGTGAATGGACAATAAGGCCAAGCGCCGGCTCCTGCACTTGGGCCACAGCAACCCCACGCAGCGCTACAGGCTTGGGGAGGTGTGGCTGGAGAGGTGTCTGGCACAGAGGGATCTGGGGGTTGTGGCTGACGGGAAGACTAGTAGGAGCCAGCAGTGTGCCCAGGTGTCCAAGAAAGCTAGTGGCTTGTATTAGAAATCATGTGGCCAGCAGGTGTAGGGAGGTTGTTGTCCCCCTGTATTAGGCACTGATGAGAGCACATCTTGAGGATTGTGTCCAGTTTTGGGCACCTCAATACAAGAGTGGTGTGGAGCTGCTGGAGCAGGTGCAGAGGAGGACAACTAAGCTGGTGAAGGGCCTGGAGAATAAATCTTATGAGGAAAGACTGAAAGAGCTGGGGCTCTTTAGTTTGAAGTAGAGGAGCTTGAGAGGAGATCTTATCACTGTCTACAACTACCTGAAAGGAAGTTGCGTGGAGGCTGGTGCTGGTCTCTTTTCACAAGCAATTCTTGTCAGAACAAGAGGGAATGAGTTGGAGTTTCAACAACTCCCAATCAGGTTCAGACATGATGTTAGGAAAAACTCTGTCACAGAAAAAATTGGTCAGGCACAGGAAGAGGTTTCGCAGAGAGGTGGTTGAGCCACCATCACTGGATACGCTTAAAGACCGTTTGGATGAGGTGTTGAGGGAGATGGTTTGGGGCTGAACTTGTAAGCTAGGGAAGAAGGTAGGAGTGGATGAGCCCGGGGGTCTTTGCCAACCAGAGTGATTCTGTGTGATCCTGTGTGAAACAGTTTAAAGCCCTTCCCAAAGATTCTCTTGCCTCTTCTAGACAGACGGATGCTACCCCTCACCAGCAGGTAAGGAGTGGTTAAACATCAGAGGTTCAGCGTAACCCACGGCAAACGCCACGTTGAGCTTTGCTGCAGAGGAGAGAGGGAGTCAGCGACCGAGCCAAAGGACAACATTCTCCACCGGAGTCGTTCGCAGACAACCACAGACACGAGATTTCTGAAAACAAGGGACTTTATGAACTATTTACATGGGGAAAACCCTTCCATGCTGCATGGCAGAAGGAGGGTTGCAGTTGTGCAGTGGAGACAGAGGCCGTGCAGGAGCAGCATGCTGGCTCTCTGTGGCCTGACCACAGGCCCTGAAGGAAAGGCAGCAGGTTCACCAACTAGTGCTCAATTCACGGGCACGAGGGCGGTGCCGAGAGCTGCGCCAAAGGCTCCCTGTCGATGCCTGGAAGCAGAGAATGAGAGAATTGTTTAGGAAAGATCTTGTAATACCAGCAAGTCCAAGCATGAACATCAAGCAGAGCCACAACCACCACTAAGTTGGGTCCCTCCTAAGCACCCCATCTTTCAAACAGCCAGCCCTTGAGGCAAAGTGCCTGATGGGTGCTCTCAGGGGTGTAAGCAGGGAGTGGTCAGTCCTGTTGTCCTGTGGACTCTCAGCTTTGAGCACAGCCCTGTTAGAAAGCTGTTACGGGGATGCGTTTGGCAAACACAAGGCAAGCATCCACCTTTTGCAGAGACGTCCTGACGCCGTGTGTTGGAACGGCGTGCCTTGGCTGTCGCCTTCTTGGTGCCTGTGGAGCTCCCCGGCTGTCTGCCGCTGTCAGGCTTGGTGTTTCTGCGCCGCAAGTGCCAGTAAAGCCACGAAAGAAAGAGCAGGGTTTCAGTCGTGGCACTCAGCATCCAATGTTCAACGACAGGGTTGACCAGGTATTCCCGCAGGATGCAAGGAAGCTGCTGTTGACCGCTACAGCTTTCAATCTCCTTCAGCACCTTCTTTGCCTCCACAATCTGCTGCTCAGTATAGGGCTGCAAGAACTCTGTGTCATCATTATTGTTGCCGACGCCGAGCACCAGCTGCATGATGGTGAAGAAGGTCAGCAATTTTGAGACGCCCATAGCCATGGCCTGGAGGAGAAAGGAGAGAAGAGGTTCAGTGGAGGGGTAGCAGAGGGTGTGAGGAAGCTGTGGGGGGCAGCAAGGAGATGGTTAGTGCTGGGGATGAGGACACAACCTGCGGCCCACCAGGCCCTCGACACGTCAGGCAGCTCCTGGCACCTGCACACCCAGACCCAAAGTAGACCCCTGCTGTGGCCAGGGTGGTCCCAGAAGTGGCTGCACCTTTGCCTCAGCATTAGAAACATCCCCAGGGTACAGAGCTTCCGCCTCGGACACTTGTCCAGCCCAGACTTGCCCCCACCTGCTGCACTTACCTCTGTCCTGAAGCAGACTGGCCCTCCCTAGCAACAGCACCTGCTAGGCAGCCTCCCGGTTGTCATAGATGAGGTCACCGGGGGGAGACCCAACGGTGTTGTTGGGGCCTGGCAGCTGCACACTGGGCTGCTGGTCTCCCAGCTCACTCGGCAGTACCAGCAGCATCAGCAGCAGCTTTTGTTAAGTTCTTTCTCCCGCGGTCAGGGAGGAGGACATACACTGCTCTGCTACTTCCGTCTGTGTTGAGTCAAAGCACCTTCACCACAGCCGGGGACTTCAGGCTGCCCACCCTGACCTCACCCCAGGCAACGCTACAGGCTTGGCAATGAGTGCCTCAAAAGCTGCTGAGGGTCTACTCAATAAAAAAGGAAGTAAAGCAAAGCAGTGAGGTGTCGATGAGATCTCGGATAGAATCTGTCAGACAATCAATGGCTTAGGGAAACTGCAGAAAGGTTTATTAACACTATAACTTTATAGAATCATAGAATCATAGAATGAGAGAACAGGTTACTCAAGTCAGTGCACAGAAACTAGAAACTGCATCATAAATGCCACCACACAACCTGAGGAAAATATAATGGGATATCACTATAGTTTGGGCCTTGGATCTTCTTCCAGTACAGAGACCTGGGAAACAGAGTAGGTCAGTCTGGGATGGCCTGACTTTCTCAGTGCCCACACCTGCATCCCTCGGTGCAGCTGCATGCGTTTCAAAGAACCCAGTCTCTGTCTTTCAAA
>VXBP01004050.1:284662-322904 GCA_013400115.1 Rhinopomastus cyanomelas | reverse complement strand
GGGAGGGGAGAGGGAGAGGGAGAGGGAGAGAGACTTGTGCGAGGAGTGGGAATGAAGAAATGGGATCCTACAGAAACCTCACAGAACGGCAGAGAACAATCGAAAGATCACAAAACCGCCCCATTTCGATGTCTTTCTGCTACAGAAATGACTACGAGACCCGCTTTGCTAACGGCACGTAAGAGGCATCGGTGCCCGAGGTTGTGGAGGGGGTTTTTCCAGCGGTAAATTCTGTGGCTGAGGGATCGAGGTTGTGGGCCAATGGGTACCACCTAATTATCTTCTATACTTTCGAATAATTACCACTGAGAGCACAGCAGCGATGCCACGAGAAGCGAAACCCAGGGTTTTTTAGGGATACAGCAGGATGCTGAGCTGAGTCCGTGTCCCGCGCTGCGGGCAATTTGTTTTTGGGGAAAAAAACCCAACCATTTATTTTCATTTGTGATTAAAAAATTTAGAAAATTCAACAATTTTCTAAAAACCCCGGTTTTTTTCATTTTTTAGACAATTGTTTAATTTTAAGCAGTAAATTATGGAGACGTGTTGGATGTTACTTACATAGTGCAGTTCCTCTCTCTCTCTCAAACCTCAGGTGTTCTGCGTGCACTGACCCCGTGAGTCCACAGTAGCTGGGTTTTTTAAAGCAGTAAATTATAGAGATATTTTGGGTTTTATTTAGATACTGCAGCTCCTTTCTCTCTCAAACCCCAAATTTTCTACCTGCACTGACCCCATGAAATGTTTTGGGTTCTGCTTAGATACTGCAGCTCCTTTCTCACTCAAACTCCAAATATTCTACCTACACTGATGCCATGAAATGATTTGGGTTCTACTTAGATATTGCAGCTCCTTTCTCTCTCAAACCCCAGATGTTCTACCTGCACTGACCCCATGAAATGATTTGGGTTTTATTTAGATACTGCAGCTCCTTTCTGTCTCAAACCCCAAACGTTCTGCGTGCACTGACCCCATAGGTCCACGGCAGCTGTTCTTACACCTCCACGGAATCACAGAACATTAGGGATTGGAAGGGACCTCGAAAGATGGATGAATTTAAACGTAGATCTGGATGTAGATTTAGCTGTGCACCGCCCTCAACCCCGTGAAGAGCCTTAAACCGAGAGCAGCACCTGGGTGTTTGAATATCTTGGTCCTGGATCCAAGAAGGACTGATCTAGGGGATCCTGCTGTGGTGGGAGGATTGGGCTGGATGATCTTTCGAGGTCCCTTCCGACCCCTGATGTTCTGTGATTCTGTGACCACAGGGGGATACAAGATGAGGAAGGGCTTGTTTCTCAAGGTTATTTCCGAGCAGCCCCGTTATCTTCAGAGGGGTTCGTACCGGTGCATCCACGCAGGATTTGGCCCTTATCTGGCCCAGAGTCGTTGGGATTGTATCTTCAGATATGTCTGAATCAGATATCCCAAGCCGAGCTCTTCTGCTTGGTAGCCAAACCGTTTTTGCAGAACATCCTGCCTCTCCTCATTTATTTAACGTATTTAACGCATTCGTGAGACACTTAAAGCTGCACCTTCCTTATAGGATTAAGGAAGATTGAATGATCCTACAGATTCCTCCTGATGTGAGGTGGGGTTGTGATCATTAACTAAACCTAATCAAGAGGGTTTTACAATAAAAACAGCATCTTCTGTTCCAAGAAAGGCCATTGGTGGGTTCTTATACTTGTTTCTTCTTCATTTAAAACCCACCTGGATGAGTCCCTGTGAGACTTGGTCTAGGTGATCCTGCTGTGGCAGGGGGGTTGGACTGGATGTCTTTGGAGGTCCCTTCCAACCCCTAATGTTCTGTGATCCTGTCTTTCTCAACAAGTCAGTGACCTTAAAAATTCATAACGAGCAGAGCTCTTCCCAAGGCTGATACGGAGCTGGCGACCTCGCCGCCGTTGTCCTGCCGCTAAACCACCGCTGAAACCCCCCCCCCTTCCTTTCCTGCCGGGCAGTGCTCAACAAAAAAGCTGATAATTACACAAAATCCTTAGCAGATTAAAAGATAATTGTGATTAACTTAGACAACCGTTTCATTTTGGGGGGAAAAGCTGGGATTTTGCCATTCTGGCCCTCCTTCAGCAGCTGGAGTTGGAGGGTAGAAGAGCTGCAAAGCTGCCGTGGAAACACTGCAGGTTTCTTACAGCAAGAATTCCCCCCAAACACTCTTATTTTTAAAATCTGTTTTAACGAACAACGAGCAGCCCTAAAATCAGGTGCAAAACCCAGTTCTAAAGTTCTTGGTATAATTTCCCCATTTTTTAGGGTTTTTTTGATTTGCAGACGACGGTTCGGCAGGTACTCAGAGAGTTTTGGGGATTGGAAGGGACCTTGAAAGATCGGCCTGTATTCCAGGGAAATTCAGGCTAGAAAAGGTGGGATAGGTCCTTCTTCTGTTTGCTCTTTATAACCAGAATAACTCTGCAAATCGCTGAAGATTTATGGTGCCTTGTAAAAGGTTGAACCCCCCTGGCCGTGTTCCTGCGCGACTGGAACTAGGGGATCCTGCAGTGTCAGGGGGATGGGACTGGGTGATCCTTCGAGGTCCCTTCCCATCCCTGATGTTCTCTGATTCTGTGATTATTACAAACAACAGGCTGGATGGTTGTGTGGTCTTTACTGGGGCAACTGGTAAAGCAAAGGATCGGGAAGTTTAAATTACATTAAATTTTATTGTGGAAATTTTTTTGTAAAATAAAAGAAGGAAGTTAAAAGTTGCGGTGGAGAGAGAAGTGTCAGGTGTGGGACTCAGCACTGCACGTTAATGGGGCAGATCGTGTGGACCTGGAGGTCTGGGTCCTTGTTTGCTGTCCTCATCTCTTTAATTACTAAAAGAGGGTGGAAATGTAGATTAATTTCTTTTTTCTTCTCTTTCTTCCTCTTCCTTCTTTTTCTTCTTTTCTTCTTCTTTGTTTTCTTCTTTTCTCCATCTTTCTTGTTTTTCTTCTTTTCTTCTTATTTGTCTGCTTTTCTTCCTATTTTTCTTCTTTCCTATTTTTCTTTTCTTCTCTACTTTTTCTTCTGTCTTCTTTTTTCTTCTTTTTTCTTCTTTTTTATTGTTCTTTTTTCTTTCTTCTTTTCTTCTTATTTTTGTCCTTTTCTTCTTTCTTATTTTTCTTTTTTCTTTCTTCTTTTCTTATTTTTGTTCTTTTCTTCTTTCTTATTTTTCTTCTTTTTTCTTTTCTTATTTTTATTCTTTTCTTCTTTCTTACTTTTCTTCTTTTTTTCTTCTTTTCTTCTTATTTTTGTTCTTTTCTTCTTTCTTATTTTTCTTCTTTTCATCTTATTTCTTCTTTTTCTTCTTTTCTTCTTTCTTCCTTTTCTTCTTTTTCTTCTTCTTTCTTCTTCTTTCTTTTTTTCTTCTTTTGTTCCTCTTCCTTCTTCTTCTTCAATTCTGGTTGAATTTGCTATTTCTCACAAGCCTCACAATATATCAGGTTGTGGAGTCTCCTTCTCTGGAGACATTTAAACCCCCCCGGACATGTCTCTGTGCAACTGGATCTAGGGGATCCTGCTGTGACAAGGGGATTGGACTGGGTGATCTTTTGGGGTCCCTTCCAATCCCTAATGTTCTGTGATTATTAGAGGAGTTGGTTGGGTGTTTTTTATGTAAATCCAAATCTTTCGGCATGTGGTGACGTTTTACCTCCCATTTAAAACAAACCAAGGACCAGAACCATCTCAGCTCTCGTGCTTCCAGGGTAAAGCTGCGAGCTATTTGCTGGATGTATTCGCAAGGCTGTGACCAAAATCCAACTGATTTTGTGTCTCTTTCTAAAATATTTCATATTTTGGGGTCAGTCAGAGGGTTTTGAACTTTTGATTTGAAATCTCCAAAGATGTTTTCTCCTCCATACTGCAAACTACCCATTTTTAATCAGGTGTTTGTGATTTAAACCTCAAATTGAGTTTGCAGCCTGCGCATTAGACAGAAGGAAGTAGTTTGTTTTAAAACCCTTTTCAGGGCAAGTTAATGCCCGAAGCCCCAGGTCTTGTTAGACACTTACATCAACCCCAGCGCGCTCAAGCGTGAAAGGCTGCTTATTAGGAATCCCTGTTTCTCCCAGACCCCGATAACCCTATTGATTACTCCTTCCAAAATGCCATCGATGTGCGCGATGCGTTAACGTTTCCCGTCGAGGGTGGAATTTGGTTGGACTCGATGATCTTGGGGTTCTTTTCCAACCCCTCTGTGATTTCTTGCGGATGCACAGGAGGACCGTGAGAGTCTAAAAGCAGCAAATGAATTCCTAATACAGACAGAGGCTTTGGAGCTCGGAAAGTCTGCTGGTTCACACCTCCCTGTGCTTTTTCAAATGCACACAGACGTGTTTATAGCCACAAGGTACCGACATCTTCGCGTCTTCATCGCCGCAGATGGGGCTCTCTCCAGCTAAAAATACTGGTGGGAATTTAAGTGATGGGAGACCATCAACACTGAGGACATGTTATTGGTGGTGCTCATCTGGTAGGAGCAAGCTGGAGTGCTGGTGGGCACGCACCGTGCACTCCGCGACACCCAAGTCACAGGGCTGACGCGACATCAACCCACGAGCGGTCGATGCAGTGGAGAGTGTGAGCTGAGGACATGGCGCAGGGCTGAGAGTTGGGAGCTCATGCGTGGTCCGTCGTAGCTCTGCGTCGGGCGAATCAGTTGCCTGTGTGGGACAGGGTGGACATTTTTAGAATCACAAATCAGAACTGAGGATGATTTATCTGTTTGAGGAGCTGGTCGAGAACCTCCCAAGGTAGGGCTGCAGGAGACTGCGCCAGGTTGGCACAGCACTCAGGGGTGACCCAGTGTGGTTTCGTACAACGAGGGCAACGTGCAGATCGTTTTGAGGAGAGTAAATTTAGAGCTTTTTGCTTTGTTTCTTGGGTTAAAAACTCAGATCTTAACTTCTCCAGCGGGTGCGGCGCCGATGCGGCAATCGGCAAAGCAAAGGATCCAGAAGTTTACTTTATATTAAATTGTATTAAGGAAAGTGTTTGTAGAATAAAAGAAAGGAAGGAAGTTAAAACCAGAACGGGGTGAGATGAGGTGAAGCTTCAAGTGTGGGACCCAGCACCGCATGGCATCACGAGAGATGAGGTTGGGTCAAATCGGGACCCCGGTTGTCCGCGGGCTGATAATTTGAGGTGCATCTATTCACAGGACAAACATCCTTATTCTTACCTTGGGTGAATGTTCACGCTCCGGGACAAGAAACTCATCTGTATGAAATACAACCTGTGGACCTTTACCTCAGGTTAACAGTGTCGGTGCTAGCCGTGAAGAACAGAGGTACCTCAACCATTAGCTGAGGTCGCTCAAACCGGCCATGAGCACTTCATCCCTTCCCCACCTCAACCAACAGACAATTTGGTGATTTTTATTGAATAAACTGAAAGAGGCCCCTCTCAGAGAAACCCTGGGTGTCCATACCGGGGTGCTGCACCGCGTCCAGCTTCCGCACCTCGTGGTTTTAGCAGCCGGTACAACTTTGCGTGTCGACAACACCCAAGAGAGTTGTGGTGGGGCCATTAGAAGTAGGAAGTGATATTTTCTTGGACTGATTAAAATTCTTTGGTCTTTCTGCTTGTTTGTTTTTAAACACCTATTTAGCTTTTAATTAACATTTAGGAGAAAGGAAGCTGGTTAAATATTCAATACCTCCTCCCTTTCAATTAAGGTAGAACAGTACATGATGCTTGATGAGGCCTCTGGGAAGTACTGAAAATTGGAGAGGAGCGGGACCCTGATTATAATTTTCAGTGGGACTGGGAGGGTGAAACCCCTCTGATTACTGTAGCTGTTAACAACAACAACGTCAAGGCTTCTGCTGTTTGTGAGGGGAGCATCAGGAAGCCTTTTGAAAACACTGTTATCCTTTAAAAACCTGCAGGTTTTGCCTTTAATTTCACTTTTCCCACCCCGTTCCTTACTTATTTCAATGGACAAGGATGGGGAGGAGTTTTTTAATGAGTATTTCTGGTAGCTTCATAGAGAGGCTGCGGATGCTGGAGAAGTCATTCTCTACGCTGCTTGCCCTCATTCTCCCTTTGATGCAGTTCTTTCAGTCAGCACCTCAAACCATCCGTCCCTGAAAGCTCAGCCAAGCAAGAGGGGAAGAGCTAGGACGAGGGGCAGTGGTTGTCAGCTGGAACACAGGAGGTTCCACGTCAACCTGAGAAGGAACTTCTTCACAGTGAGGGTGATGGAGCACTGGAACAGGCTGCCCAGGGAGGTTGTGGAGTCTCCCTCACTGGAGATGTTCAAGACCCACCTGGATGTGTTCCTGTGTGACTTGGTCTAGGTGATCCTGCTGTGTCAGGGGGACTGGACCAGATGATCTTTCAAGGTCCCTTCCAGTCCATAATGATTTTATGATTCTATGATTCTATTTGCCACCATGGTCTGTACTAGGACCTCCTCATTTCCTTCCTCCTCATTGAAACAATACAGTCTCCTTCTGTCTGTGACCCTGTTATCCCTCAAAATTTGAGCATAAAACTACCCGGAGAAGGATGCTTCATTGAAATAAATTAAAACTATCCATCCCTGAAAGCTCAACCAAGCAAGCTGGGGAGAGCTATTTGCCATCATGGTCTGTGCCAGGACCTGGCCTCTTCCACTTTGCCTTCCTCCTCGTTGAAACAACCTGGTTTCCATCTCTCCGTGAGCCTGTCATCCCTCAAAATTGCACATAAAACCACTGAGAGAAGGATGCTTCATTGAAATAAATTGACTGGGAAAACATATTGGTGTTCATAATTCAATGAACACTATTTATAATCTTGAAGTCACAGAATCACTGAACATTAGGGATGGGAAGGGACCACGAATGATCATCCAGTCCAATTCCCCTGACACAGCAGGATCACTTTCCTTTAGATCCTGTGAACCCTTATTTATCTAATAAAACCCTTATTTTGATAACAATCCTGTTAAAGACAGGATTATACTAACTAAAAAAAGAAAACACAAACAACCCCATAAAAAATCCTAAAAAACCAGAAACATCTCAAAGCACGACCCAGAAGGGAAAGTATATTCTGGTGGTGAGACAGTGGACCTGTAGGAAATGTTCCTGTGTGACTTGGTCTAGGTGATCCTGCTGTGACAGGGGGATTGGACTGGATGATCTCTCAAGGTCCCTTCCGATCCCTAATGATTCTATGATTCTATGACCTAATGACAGGACAAGGGGTGTGAGCTGGAGAACAGAGGAGGTTCCTCGTCAATATGAGTTCCTGTGCAACTGGATCTAGGGGATCCTGCTCTGGCAGGGGGGCTGGACTGGATGATTGTTGAGGTCCCTTCCAATCCCTGGTGACTGGATCTAGGGGATACTTCTGTGTCAGGGGGACGGGACAGGATGATCTTCCAAGGTCCCTTCCAATCCCTAATGACTGGATCTAGGGGATCCTGATCTGGCAGGGGGATTGTACTGGATGATCTTTCGAGGTCCCTTCCAAACCCTGATGATTCTGTGATTCTGTGAAATACTGAGCAGGGGTGAGGGGGTTAATTATTGAATTTTCTTATGATTTTCTTTTTGTTTTAAACTGTTGCTTTGCGTAAAGAGATTTTCAAAATGGAATCGCTGGCACCAGGCACCGCCTGCATAAACGTAGATGCCTGAATGAGTGGTTGAATTTGTCTTACTGTTATAAAGGAATGAAGAGGTAGTGGAGGCTACGACACAGCTATTGGATATGTCTCATATCCTGTGACCATGGGGTTTACGGGAGGTAGGAATGCATTGATTTTTATTTTTTTCTTTAAAAAGCAGAAATACAAGTATTTTGCAGAAAAAGACTTCTGGCTCCACATAGGACTGTGGTGGGAGATTGGACTGGATGATCCTTTGAGGTCCCTTCCAATCCCTAATGAGTAGATCTAGGTGATCCTGCTGTGTCAGGGAGATTGGACTGGATGATCTCTTGAGGTCCCTTCCAATCTGTAATTACTGGATCTAGAACTTGCTGTGTCAGGGGGTTGGACTGGATGATCTCTTGAGGTCCCTTCCAATCCCTAATGAGTGGATCTAGGAGAACTTGCTGTGGCAGGGTGACTGGACTGGATGGTCTTTCGAGGTCCCTTCCCATCCCTAACGTGCTGTGATTCTGTCAAGGCTCTCTAAATCAACTTTAAGGTTATTGTGACGACCAACTGTCAGGCCGCTGTGTGACCTGTTGTGCAGTGAATATTCTCTGCTAGGGCTCTTTATTTCCTGATAAAACCAAGGTGTTTCCTCCATGATTCTTTATTCCAAACATGTTAGCGCGTGAGTAGCTTTACGTGTAGTGTCTGTCTCGCAGTTACTCATCAGTGGAGTTAATGATGTGTGTTTGCTGGATGGACTGTAACAAGGATTAGTCAAATTAGTTCAATAATTGGTCGTTTACCAAATATTTTCTTAATTACTGAGGTTCCATTTCTACTTCAGCTGTAAATAACAGAAAATCTCACGTTGATTTCTGCTAGAGAGGCTTCTTTATAAAAACCCACATTTATTTTTCACAGAATCACAGAATAATTCAGGTTGAAAAAGACCCTTGGGATCATCAAGTCCGACCATCAACCCTACTCTACAAGTTCACCCCTAAACCAGACCCCCCCAATAAGACATTTTCATTTGTTTTTCTTTCAAAACCCAATTTGTAGAAAATAGGGGGAAATTTTCACGGTCACAAAGGATAATGGAAATAGCAGCTTCTCTCCAAAGGTTCATATTTAAGTCAAATCATCACCTGGGTGAACTTAATACCTTGTGAGGGTTTATTTTATCTGTAACGGGAAAGGGCTGGAAGGAGTGTCATTCACATCACAGAATCACAGAGCATTAGGGATTGGAAGGGACCTCGAAAGATCATCCAGTCCAATCCCCCCACCACAGCAGGGTCACCCAGACCAATTCGCACAGGAACATCTCCAGGTGGGTCTTAAATATCTCCAGAGCAGGAAACTCCACCGCTTCCCTGGGCAACCCCTTGCAATGCTCCATCACCCTCACTTGGAAGAAGTTAGTTCTCAGATAATATCTGGGAAGAACCCAATTCTGTTACCTAGAAAATTCCATAATTGCTGTTATGTGATTAAAAATCAGGTGAGCAACCCAAGACTGAAGTCTTGCAGTTGGTTGACTCCTCAGCTGTACCCTCCACACACAAACATCACTAATCACAGAATCACAGAACATTAGGGATTGGAAGGGACCTCGAAAGATCATCCAGTCCAATCCCCCTGACACAGCAGCATCACCTAGACCAAGTCACACAGGAACACATCCAGGTGGGTCTTAAACATCTCCAGGGAAGGAGACTCCACAACCACCCTGGGCAGCCTGTTCCAGTGCTCTGTCACCCTCACTGGGAAGAAGTTCTTTCTCACATGTATGTGGAACCTCCTGTGTTCCAGCTTACAACCATTGCCCCTTGTCCTATCACTAGGTGACATTGAGAAGAGCCTGGCTCCATCCTCCTGACACCCACCCCTCACATATTTATAGACATTAATGAGGTCACCCCTCAGTGTCCTCTTTTCCACACTAATGAGACCCAGCTCCCTCAGCCTCTCCTCAGAAGGGAGGTGCTTATCGTTGATGTCCGTTTTTTCTCAACTAGATATAAATTAACTCCAGTTACAAGAAGCTCGTGGAGCTCTAGAAGATGATGAGGTTAAAGAACTGGAGGAGGCAGAGAGGTTGCTGCAAAAAGGATTTTGCACATGGGTCTGGGGTCCTTCCCAGCTAGATAACATGGGCTTGCCATTGTGAGTCATAGAATAGAAAAGCTGCTCTGCTGCTCTTACCTGTGTACTGGGCTGGGACTCAACCCCAGAACACAGGGGCTGATTATAGAATCATAGAATCATCCAGGTTGGAGAAGACCCCTGGGATCACTGAGTTCAACCATCAAGCCTACTCTACAAGGTCACCCCTAAACCGGATCCCCCAACACCACATCAAAGTGATTTTTAAACTCATCCAGGGATGAGGACTCTGCCACCACCCTGGGCAACCCAGTCCGGTGCCTGACCACTCTCTCCAGGAAGAATTTCTACCTGATGGCCAGTCTGACCCTCCTGTGTTGAAGCTTGAGGTGATGAGAGTGTAGAGTCCTGGCCGTTGTCTGAAGAGCGTATTCCAGATGGATTAGGAGGGAAACTAGGGATCAGTTCAATGTGTTGTGGAGCCATTGGGTCTCGTCTTCAGGAGGACATGGTGTGGGCAGGTGTTTTACTAAACACAAACCCAGAAAACATACATCCTGCAGACAAAGGAGTAGATGAACCTCAGTCTTACTCTTCCCATATTGTTTTAAATCCTTTATTATTGTCACTCCAGGTTCTCCGAAGCCGTCGCGTAGTAAGGATGAAAACCACCTCCAGTAAATCAATAACCTCCCCCTTCTTGCTTTTTTTAAGGTGAACACACACCAGAAACCACTTCACCTCACTCACTGAAGAAAGATGTGGAAAACATGGGAAAAGGTAAAATAAATAAGGGCCGGCCGGCGTTATAAAGCTGCTCTTTGTTTTAATAGAATACAAGGATAATAGGGGGCACTTTTGTTCTGCACCATATTTTAAGCTTGTCAAGTAACATATGAATAATATATGGACCTTTGGGTGGGTATAATTGAGATTAATGCATATATATCAATCAATACATGACACTGTAATATAATACTTTAAAATAATATATTGCATTGATTTATATTCATGGCTTTCTGCACAAAATCTATGGCTGGTCCATGCAACACTTTTTCTTACCTATAACTGCTGAGATGTTTTGCCTTGTAGTAATGAATGGCTCTGCAACAGTTCTCTCAAGAATTATTTATACGGATTAGCGACAAACGCTTCTCTTCCTTCTCTTTGTTAGAGGAGCTCCAGAAGGTCTTGTTTGAACAGATCGACCTCCGGAGGAGACTGGAACAGGAATTCCAGGTCTTGAAAGGAAACGCGTCCTTCCCAGTCTTCAGTAAGAGACTTATCTCTGGCTTTGGTGTTGTCTGTGGGTGGGGGATCATCAGGTTGTTATGACAGGAGAAGGGGCAGTGGGTGTGAGCTGGAATAGAGGAGGTTCCACATCAGTGTGAGAAGGAACTTCTTCATGGTGAGGGTGACAGAGCACTGGAAGGAGCTGCCCAGAGTGGGTTGTGGAGTCTCCTTCTCTGGAGACATCTAAAACCTGCCTGGCCATGCTCCTGTGTGACTGAATCTAGGTCATCCTGCTGTGTCAGGCAGACTGGATGACCTTCCAAGGTCCCTTCCAAACCCTAATGTTCTGTGATTCTGTGATAACGGGGCAAGTGTGCTCTTGGTTGTGTTGCTGGTATTTTTGGTTTAGTTCTGCTGACGTTGACAGTGATTTGGTCGTTGGTCTTCAGGTTGCCCAAGCAGGTCCTTGATAGAGAAATTCTGAAGCAGGATGTCTGCTGTGGTGTGTATCTTACCAGTTTTGGTAGCACTGAATGGAGTGAACAGGCAGAAACACGTCTGGGGCTTCTGGGGTTGCAGTGATGTTCGTCATTTTAACCAGCTTCTTGGTGGCTTTTGAAGACAGGGCTTCTCAAGTCATCTTTAGGAGTTTCTTGCTGATAGTGGACAATTGATTTGGCCTGTGTTTGAGGAGCAGAAAGAACTGTTTGGATTTCGTCCTCTTTAGATGGGTTGTTTGAGTTGACCCTTTGTCCACACCTAGTGGGCAGGTTGCTACGACCAAAGAACAATGGAAGGTGTTGGCCAAGAGACAACATTGAGGTTTAATATCTTAAATAATAGAGAATAAAATGGACCTTTATTAGGGTTTGCATGAAGCTGGGAGGGGGATATGGGAAATGAGCTAACTCCTGCATGACTGCAGTGTCTGTCCAGCCCTTGATATAAAACAACTTTGTGTTGGTTATTCCTGAAGACTTCAGAAACCCAGTGTTTAATCACCTTCACAAAAACTCCAGAGCAAATTGGGAGTGGTTCTCCTCGCCCTCTGCTCTGCCCCGGTGAGACCACAGCTGGAATCTTGTGTCCAGTTGTGGGCCCCTCAGTTCCAGAAGGACACAGAACAGGTACAGAGAGTCCAGTGCAGAGCCAGGAAGATGATGGAGGGGAGCATCTCCCCGACGAGGAAAGGCTGAGGAAGCTAGATGTC
Organism: Rhinopomastus cyanomelas; assembly: GCA_013400115.1. NCBI lineage: Eukaryota > Metazoa > Chordata > Aves > Bucerotiformes > Rhinopomastidae > Rhinopomastus > Rhinopomastus cyanomelas. Next base: position 310,755 of record VXBP01004050.1, on the reverse strand, counting down.
TCTAGCTTAGAGAAAAGGAACCTGAGGGGTGACCCCGTGGATGTCTATAAATATGTGAAGGGTGGGTGTCAGGTTCTGCTCAGTGTCATCTAAAGATAGGACAAGGGGCAATGCATGTCAGCTGGAACAGAGGAGGTTCTACATCAATAAGAGACAGAACTTCTTTCCAGAAAAGGGTGACAGAGCACTGCAAGGGGCTGCCCAGGGACGTTGTGGAGTCTCCTTCTCTGGAGATGTTTAAAACCCTCCTAGATTTGCTCCTGTGCAACTGGATCTAGGAGATCCTGCTCTAGCAGGGGGATTGGATTTGATGATCTTTCAATGTCCCTTCCAATCCCTGATGATTCTGTGATTCTGAGATTCCTGCACAACTGTAGGGTCTGACCAGCTCTTGATGTAAAAGGCCCTTCAAGGTCCAGTCTGTAATGTTCTGTGATTCTGTAAGATGTTCCTGTGCGACTGGATCTAGGGGATCCTGCTGTGGCAGGGGGATTGGACAAGATGATCTTTCAGGGTCACTTCCAATCCCTAATGACTGGATCTGATAATGATAGAAGGTTCCACACCAACCTGAGAAGGAACTTCTTCACAGTGAGGGTGACAGAGCACTGGAACAGGCTGCCCGGCGTGGTTGTGGAGTCTCCTTCACTGGAGATGTTCAAGGCCCACCTGGGCATGTTCCTGTGTGACTTGGTCTGGGTGATCCTGCTGTGTCAGGGGGATTGGACCAGATGGTCTTTCAAGGTCCCTTCCAGTCCCTAATGATTCTATGATTCTATGATTCTATCTGGGGGATCCTGCTGTATCAGGGAGATTGGACAGGATGGTCTTTAAAGGTCCCTTCCAATCCCATATGACTGGATCTAGGGGATCCTGCTGTGTCAGGGGGATTGGACTGGATGAGCTTTAAAGGTCCCTTCCAATCCCATATGACTGGATCTAGGGGATCCTGCAGTGGCAGGGGAATTGGACTGGATGATCTTTCAAGGTCCCTTCCAGTCCTAACGTTCTGTGGCGCTGTGATTCCTGCCCGACTGTAGCATCCAACCAGCTCTTGATGCAAAACACCCTTGTGTTGGTTTATCTTAGTTTCCTGAGGATTTCAGAAACTCTGTGTTTAAAAGCTCCTTCATAAAAACTCCAGGGACAAAGACCCTGCTTTGCCAGTAGTCCTGAGGTAAGTCAGTTGAGATGAGGAATGTTGGACCACCCTGGCTTGGAGGAAGAGGTGGGAACACAGAGAGAATGTTCCTACTCTTTAAATAAAATTGACTTTCCCCCTTTCTCTAGCATCAGACAGAGCAAATCTGGGGAAGCAAGGCAGGGCGAGGACTCTGAGAACAGCTCCATCTTTAGCCCAGGTATCGAAAAGATGTTGACAGCTTCATCCATTAAAGCGAAGAGCCACCTGAGGTGACACAGATATTAATGAAAGGAGGATAACCTCATCCTTCAGTATAGAACTCCAGTCATCACTCGGGTTTGGGGAGCGTGGTAATTCCCAAATAATTTGTGTCGATCAAAGCACCGACGTGCGGTGGCGTCGGCAAAGCGGCGTCTTGGAGCTCTGCCACCCGGGTCACTCTCACTTATGTCCTCCTGTTCTTCTGCAGTGAAATTGATGCTCTGCCTTTGCCACGCAAGTAAACGCTGCCACCAAACCACACGAAACACAGTTCAAGTGAGAGAAAAGAACGGGCAGGGCCGACCAAGGCAGTGACGGCTCCGCGCGCCGGGGCTTGAAGAACAATGTGGTTTCGCTCCACCGCAAGGCAGTGGTCAATGTTCTTTGGGATTAAAATAGCAAACGGGCAGCGAGCTATAAACAACGTGTGCGAGTGACCGTAAAACCTATTTACAGATTTAGATTTACCAAAAAAATTACCCCAACCCTCCTCCGCAAGGGAAAGGGACTCTGAGTGTAAAATCCAGGACAGGCGCGGTTCGTCCTCTAGAACAGGGTCCGTTCCAGCAAGGGGTGGGGTCTGTTCCAGGCTCTTGCTGTAGGATGGGGATGTTGCTTTGGGTCAGGTACTAGAAGCTAATTGACTTGCCAGGTCTCACAAGTTACTGACTCCTTGTGGTGGTGGAATGGGGTTGGCAGGAGCTAAGCAGAGAACCTGCAGATCCAGCTGAAGGTCGGCCTAGGTAAAACTAAAATTGTGTTGATGGATTCACTGGGGCTTGAGGACACCTGAGGCTGCAGGAGAGAGGGATGAGCTGGCAGGTGACAGGTTTTACATCCTAGTCTGGCTACTGCTGCATCAGGCTGAATGTCTGTGCGGACAGAAACATGGAATATCTTTGGTTGAAAGAGACTTTTAAACCATCAAGTCCTTCTCTGGAGATATTTAAGACCCACCTGGATATATTTCTGTGTGACTGGATCTAGGGGATCCTGCTGAGGTAGGGAGATTGGACTGGACGATCTTTTGAGGTCCCTTCCAATCCCTAATGACTGCATCTAGGGGATACTGCTGATGTAGGGAGATTGAACTGGATGATCTTTGGAGGTATCTTCCAATCCCTAATGACTGGATCTAGGGGATCCTGCTGTGTCAGGGGGATTGGACTGGATGATCTTTCAAGGTCCCTTCCAACCCCGAGTGACTGGATCTAGGTGATCCTGCTGTGTCAGGGAGATTGGACTGGATGATCTTTGGAGGTCCCTTCCAATCCCTAATGACTGGATCTAGATGATCCTGTTGTGGCAGGGGGATTGGACTGGATGATCTTTTGAGGTCCCTTCCAAACCCTGTGACTGGATCTAGGGGCTCCTGCTGTGGCAGGGGGACTGGACTGGATGGTCTTTCGAGGTCCATTCCAATCCCTAATGATTGTGATTCTGAGATCCTTCAACCAGCACTGCCCAGTCACCACTAAACCATGTCCCTGATCCCTAAAGCTGCTGGGGATGTGAACACACAGCCAGGATGATTCCCACACCAAGGGGTGGTGGTGGTGGTTCTCCTTGCTCTTTGCACTGCCTGTGGATAACCACAGAATCACAGAACACAAGGGTTCAGAAGGGACCTTGAAAGATCATTGAGTCTAAGCCCCCTGCCACAGCAGGATCCCCTAGATCAAAGGTGATGAAGAAACCTTTGGCTTCTCAACCTATTTTAAAAAGGGGTATCACTGAATCATAGAATCATTAGGGACTGGAAGGGACCTCGAAAGACCATGCAGTCCAGTCCCCCTGCCACAGCAGGATCACCTAGACCAAGTTACACATCCACACAGAACATTAGGGGTTGGAAGGGACCTCAGAAGATCGTCAAGTCCAATCCCCCACCACAGCAGGATCTCCTAGAACGTTCATCCCTGTTCTAGCAGGGTGACAACACGTGGGATGCAGAGGATCCCACTGCAGAGATCACCTGAATAGAAAAGCAAACGGAACAGATCACTTGTAAAAGAGGAAAAAGTTTGCTGCCCTGATGGAAAAATGATGATGGTGACAGAACCCTCCTCTGGCTTGTACCACAGACACAGGCTGGGGCAGATTTTGCCCATCTGCGTTTAACAACGTGGTAATAACATGGTGGGGACGTAGTCCTGGGTAGTTAAAGTATTTAATTTTGTGTTAAGAAAACTGTTTAAATATTAATATCTTCCCTCTTGGGTACTGCTCACGGCTTTGTCTGCAAGCATTCAGCCTGCTGCTGGAAAAAACCCGCTGTCCTCACCATTAACACCCCATTTCCACTGCGAGCTGGGACATTTGCAGTGCAGGGCTGAGCGGGGTTTCTGAGCCGTGTGCTCGGGAGGTGATGAGCCTGAAGAGGCAGCCAGGAGGAACGTGTTGTGGAGAGGAGGAAAATGTCTCTGTGTGTGCCTCTGCATCTCCTACCCGGAGCAAAACTGAACGACCCCAACGGTAGATCCATCAGCCTTTAGTGGCCAGGACAGCAGGAGGTCACCCTTTTGTACTGCAAGGGGCTTTTCTAGGGGGCTAGGAAGAGAGGAATCACAACGGTGCTTTGTTTCTCTCAGCTTCATTTTTTGGTTGGATTGGAGAAGAGAGAAAGACATCAAAGCATCCGTGGTCTTGAGGTCTGGATGAGTTAATCTGAATGATGTCATCACATCCCTTTCTAAGCTGGACACCTGACAGCTTCACACAGACAGATTTTCTCAGCCTTCCTTTGTTCCACTGCCTTTTGCTCCTAGTCCTGAGGTGTCTCCTTGCTTTTTGAACACCAGCTCTCATGCATCACTCAGAGAGGGCAAAATCCTTGTGTGAAGGAGGAGGACAAAGAATCACAGAATCAATCAGGTTGGAAAAGACCCCTGGGATCATCAAGTCCAACCCTCTACCCTACTCTACAACTTCACCCCTAAACCAGATCCCCCAAAACCACATCTAAGCGACTTTTAAACCCATCCAGGGATGGGGACTCAAGCACCACCCTGGGCAGCCCTTTCCAATGCTGTGCCAGGCCATTCCTACATCCACAATTTATGGACACAGGTCCCTTTTACCGACAGGGAAGTTCCTTCCTCTTCCTTCTACCATCTTACCACTGCTTGTTTCCTTCCTCCTTTGGTGCTTGAAGGGTTGTGGTGACAGCTTGACACTGGTTTGGGACTGGGTGAGCTCCCAGCACTGCAGCATCACTCTGAGAACGTGATGGGAGCTGCTCGGTCTCATCTGAGCTCGAATCTTCTGTCAGGATTCAGATATTCCAGTGGCTCCCACTTCTGTGCTACTGAAGTGTCCCACAGCCATTTAATCCTCTCCAACACCCTTGGCAGCTGAAGCACGTCTAATGTTCCTGGTGAGGAGAGGAGGCATGGAAAGATGCAGGCATGGAGTCTAGCAGAACAGATGTTGAACCTGTGCTTCCTGAGCCCTGGGCTAGTGTCTCAGAAACGACCATGACTATTTAATTCTCTTAGTTGTAAATAAACCATATTAGCTGCCTTGACCCCGTTGTCCCCTGCTCTGAGCTCTGATGCTTTGAGGTGCTCCGTGTTGTTTTCTGTTGGCATTCACCTTGCAGTGTCCATGATCCAGGACAACCTTGTTTACCAGATCAGACTGTTTTTGTTTGCTGTGGGCTTTCTTTATTCTTCCATTTAATAAGCTGGAACACAGGAGGTTCCACATTCAATATGAGAAGGAACCTCTTTATAATGAGGGTGACAGAGCCCTGGCAGGGGCTGCCCAGGAGATATTTAAAACCCACCTGGACATGTTGCTGTGCGGCTGGATCTAGAGGATCCTGCTGGAGCAAGGGGATGGTACTGGATGATCTTTTGAAGTCCCTTCCAATCCCTAATGTTCTGTGTTTCTGCAATAGTCCATCAGGGCAACCAGGTCTCCACTGAGCAACTCCCTGAGTCGTTCGCTTCTTCTCAGTAGTTTTGTCTGTATGTGTCTACCTCTTTCCCATCCTCCAACAGCAATGCTAAGGAGCCCAGACCAGCACTTGACCTTCCACCAAACGCAGATTTGCCTGGAAGAGTTTCTAAGTGGAGGGGAGGACGGGCTGCTGGAGCAGGGAACCTGGTCTGTGCTGTAACCCAGCTGCCCAGGATCTCTTTCAAAGACTTCTTCCCTTCTGAGCTCCACAGTTTACGGAGCTTTAGCCTGAGTGTCGTTCAAAGCCATCAGCACTCTCCTACAAACTACAAATCAAACCCTTCATCCTTGAACCCTTCCTCTTCCTACGCGCTGGGCACGGGTGTTGATGTCAACAGATTTATTTCAAGGCAGAGAAGAACAGGTTTTGCTCTTCTCCTCAGTGCTGGTAGAGGTTTGACTAATGACTGCAGAGTCCTGCTCATTGAGAAAACGAGCGGTGGGGATCCGTGCCAGCAGCAGGAACCCAGCAGCCTCCTTTGCTAATTGAGGAAGTAGCTGGATCTCCTTTTTCTGCAGGTTTTTTGTTGTCTTTAGAGTCTTCTGCGACAGAAGCCTTTGTCAGACACACCTTTTAATTGGGAGAAAGGCTGTGGCGTGCTTCACAGTTCCTCAGCAGTGATTTGGTTTCATTTAACTTGATTTAATTGGATTTATATTAATTCTGATGTGTGGTCGCAGGATGAGCCAGCGAAGCCAGCAATAAGGCCAGTGGTATCTTGAGGTGGATTAGAAATGGGGTGGTTAGTAGATTGAGAGAGGTTCTCCTCCCCCTCCACTCTGCCCTGGGGAGACCACATCTGGAATGTTGTGTCCAGTCGTGGGCCCCTCAGTTCCAGAAGGACACAGAGCTGCTGGAGAGAGTCCAGCGCAGAGCCACAGAGATGATGGAGGGAGGGTAGCATCTCCCTGATGAGGAAAGGCTGAGGGAGCTGGGAGAAGAGGAGGCTGAGGGGTGACCCCATGAATGTTGATCACTCTGTGAAGGGTGGGTGTGAGGAGGATGGAGCCAGGCTCTGCTCAGGGGCACCCAATGACGGGACAAGGGGCAGTGTGTGTGAGCTGGAGCAGAGGAGGTTCCACATCAATGTGAGAAGGACCTTCTTCCCAGTGAGGGTGGCAGAGCCCTGACAGGGGCTGCCCAGGGGGTGTTGTGGAGTCTCCTTCACTGGGGACATTTCAAACCCACCTGGAAATGTTCTTTTGTGACTGGATCTAGGTGATCCTGCTGTGTCAGGATGACTGGACTGGATGATCTCTTGATGTCCCTTTCAATCCCTAATGATCTCTGATTCTGTGATTCTGTGGTTTAGTCACTGCCTCTATTTTCCCCCCCTTCTTACAGACAATTTTCAGGACCAGATGAAGCGGGAGCTGGCATACAGAGAAGAAATGGTACAGCAGCTACAAATTGTAAGTTTGCCTCCTCTGCTAAAGATGTTATCAGCCCTCATTCCGTGGGGTCTTGTTAAATTCACTGGTCAGACTGGTCCTCTGTGAGCTTTGTGAGCCCCATAGACATGCTGTTACCCAGCTCATCTTACCTTATTCTTTGGTAGATGTAAGGATGCTGTTCTCCTCTGGTTTAGAGTCTAATTACCTGGAGATTTACTTTCACACAGCAACCAGGTGGGTCTTCATGTTTCAACTAAACAAAACACGTTGACTCAACACCGAGAGCTGCACGTTCAGAGGGAAACATGAAGTCTGGGTCAGTGAGCCCCAAGCAGTTACATATTTCTACCTGGTATGGATTCCCTCAGTAGGGAATCAGCGTGGGGCCAGCTTCTCGCTGGCAGATAAACCTCAGGATGTATCTCGTTCACGTTTTAGCCACTTGGAAGAAGTGCTTAGCTCAGCAATAAAGGGTTGAGCTGCCAAAACACAGCTCAGTGCAGGCACCTCGTTGTTTTACAATCAGGAGGGGTTTCCTGAGTGTGTGTGTTAGCGCAGCTCTAGAGCGTTGCCTACAGCTGTGCTCTGCTGAACACTTGGCATCCTTCATCCGGCTCAACCAGAAGGGTGGATATGCAGAGTTGTTTCTCGCTGAGATACTGCTTAGTGTGATTTTGAGAGTCTTGGGATCATGGGGTCATGGAGCCATAGAATCAGTGATTCTGATTCTATAACTTCTCCAGTGAAGTGATCCTGCTGTGGCAGGGGGATTGGACTGGATGATCTTTCAAGGGTCCCTTCCAAACCCTAATGATTCCATGATTCTATGATTCTGTGAATCACAGGATCAGGGAATCATGGGATCATGGAAACATAGAATCATGGGATCATGGAATCCTGGGAAATATAGGATCATGGGATCATGGAGTCATGGAATCATGGGATCATGGAGTCATGGGATCATGGAGTCATGGAATCATGGGATCATGGAGTCATGGAATCATGGGATCATGGAAATATAGAATCATGGGATCATAGAATCATGGGATCATGGAATCATGAGATCATTGAAACATAGAATCATGAGATCAAAGAATCATGGGGTTATAGAATAATGGGATGATGGGATCATAGAGTCATGGGATCATAGAACCATGGGCTCATGGGATCACAGAATCATGGGATCATGGAATCATAGAATCACAGAATCATTAAGCTTGGAAGAGGCTTGCAAGATCACAAAGTCCAACCACCAACCCAACGCCACTGTGGCCACGAAGCCATGTTTAGTGCACATCACAATGAGTAGGATTCTGCCTGCTCAAGCTTGTTCTGTGCTCAGCCTGGCATTATTCAGCAGGATTGGGGGTTTTTTTTGAGGCAGGCTCCTCACATTACCTGAATCAGCCCTGTGCTCAAGCATCTAAATTTTGTCCTTGTCACAGACCCTAGTGCGGAAGAGGCATTGTCCAGCCGTTTGGTTCTGTCATCTTCTAACTGATGGGTTAGGACATAAAAATAAAGCTGAAGGCCAGGGTTGTCAAACGTGTGCACCTACGCTTAGATGCGTCTAGGAATGGCCTTATTTTTAGAGCTGCCAAACGTTCCTGCTCCCCATTCCTGCTGACTTCAGAGATTTCAATGAGAGATGGAGGGTGCTTGAAGGAGGTTGTTTATGGACGAGATTCAAGTCCAGAGCATCTCTGGAGATTTTATTTGCTGCTGGTTCTCCTCTCTTTTCCTTTCATGTGCCCAAGTAGTTACCGTGTTCACCTTTGTCCTGTGTGACTTGGTCTGGGTGATCCTGCTGTGTCAGGGGGATTGGACCAGATGATCTTTCGAGGTCCCTTCCAATCCCTAATGATTCTGTGATTCTAACACTGGGCAGGGAGTTTGATTGGGTCTATGTCACAGAAGATGCTTAATTAGGATGCCTTCCTGAAAATTTATTCCCCTGGTGCTTTGAGACAGATGATGAGTCTGATTCCTACTGTGAAGCATCTCTATGCACAAAGTTATTGCTTTCTGCAGCTACCTAAGAGGAGGGTGTAGAAAGATGAGGGTCAGTCTCTTCTCTTCAGTTGCTAGTGATAGAACAAGAGGAAATGGCCTCAGGTTGTGCCAGGGGAGGGTTAGGTTAGACATCAGGAAAGATCTTTCCCTGACAGAGTGGTCAGGGGTTGGAACAGGATGGGAGTCATCATCCCTGGAGGGGTTCATAAAACTCAGATGTGACTTGAGGGGTTGGGTTTATTGGGCAGAGTGAGGTTGGGTTGTTGGTTGAACTAGATGGTCTTGGAGGTCTCTTCCAACTTAATGATTTTAAGTTTGAGATTTCACTTCACTCTTTATCCCTTGTGTCAGCTGAGCTTGGAGGTAACTTTCCCTCCCAGGGACAGAAGGGATTACCTGCTTTGTGGCCCAGTGGGGAAGTTGTTTTTGAAACTGGATATCCCAGACCTCCAGTGAGCCTCCATGATGGTTCTTCTGATTTACACCACGTGGAGAAATCACAAGGCTCAGCACAGTGCTTTTTCTCAGGTGGGAAAAGAAACGTGATCATGTAATTCACAGCCTTTTCCCTTCCTCCAGTCACTAAATGTCACTGCTGGGCTGTGCTCAGGGAGAACAGTTTCCAACCTCTGACATCCTCTGACACCAACGATTCAGGACTTTTTCCTCACTGTGCCAGCCTGAGTTTACTTATTACAAACCAAAGTGTTGTCAAATGTCTTCATGCTCATGTCTGGGTGTTGCTGAATCACAAATGGCTTGGATTGGAAGGGACCTCAAGATCTTCTAGACCAGGTAATGGTGAGCCAGGCTGTGCATCAGTAAAATGGTCTTTGCATCAGAAGAACCGAATGACTGTGGCAAGAACAACCCCGGATACCAGCATAGGTTGGGGACTGACATGTTGGAGACAAGCACAGGACAAAAGCACCTGGGGGTCCTGGCGACCAGAAGGATGGCTAGGAGCCAGCAATCTGCCCCTGTGGCCAAGAAGGCCAATGGCATCCTGGGGTGGATCAGAATGAGGGTGGTTAGCAGATTGAGAGACATTCTTCTCCTCCTCCACTCTGCCCTGGTGAGACCACATCTGGANACCCTCCTGGCCGTGTTCCTGTGTGATTGGATCTAGGTGATCCTGCTGTATCAGGGGGTTTGGACTAGATGATCTTTTGAGGTCTTCCAATCCCTAAGTTCTGTGATTCTGTGAAATAATGAGATGGGTGAAGTCTTCAGTGATGTTCTGGTTGATATCTGAAAGGAGTCAGCACTTTAATGTGACAATCCCAGCAGTCACTTGAATTCATCCATTAATAAATGATTGAATATCTGAATTAATATAACCTTGTGCAAATACATCCAGAATCAAGGTTAATGAACAGAATGTGCTAGAGACAGAACTTCTTGGGTTGCAGTGTCGATGGATTCAAGCTTTTGATGCAGCATACACAAAAATCACATTCCATTTCAACGGGGTTTTTTTGGTAGTTGTCGTTTTGTTGGTGGAGTCTACTTCTATANGTTCTGTGATGCTGTGATTCCTGCCAGACTGTAGTGTCCAACCAGCTCTTGATGCAAAAAACCCTTGTGTTGGTTTATCTTAGTTTCCTGAAGATTTCAGAAACTCTGTGTTTAAAAGCTCCTTCATAAACACTCCAGGGACAAAGACCCTGCTTTGCCAGTAGCCCTGAGGTAATTCGGTTGAGATGGGTACGATGGACCATCCTGGCTTGGAAGGAAAAGGTGGGAATATGGAGAGAATATTCTTTTGATCTAGGTGATCCTGCTGTGGCAGGGGGATTGGACTGGATGATCTTTGAAAGTCCAATCCCTAATGTTCTGTGACTCTGTGATTCTGCAACATGTTCCTGTGTGACTGGATCTAGGGGATCTTGCTGTGGGAGGGGGATTGGACTGGATGATCTTTTAAGTTCTCTTCCAACCTCTAATGACTGGATCTAGGTGATCCTGCTGTGGCAGGGGGACTGGACTGGATGGTTTTTCGAGGTCCCTTCCCATCCCTAATGTTCCGTGATGCCCACCATGCCATACTTTAACAGAGATGCCTACACACCACTTTATTTTTAAAATAGAGTCATGGGACAGTTTCGGTCGGAAAAGACCTTTAAGATCATTGAGGCCAAAGTGCAAAGAGGGGAAACAGAAGTGTTTACTAGGTGTTATTTTTCCTTAAAGCCTCACAGGACTTTTGAAACTCCAAATGCCTCGTAGAACTTTTTAAACTCCTTCTTAAACTGGTATCACCAGGCACAGAATTTGGCTCGATTGCTTTACTTATTCTGAAAACAGTGTAAATCCACAGACCAACCTTCTTTTGCCTCTTTTAACTGCTGAGGGATTACACAGCTTAAATTAGTCCTTCCTGAAGACTTTCGTAGGACATCTTGCCCAAGGCAGCTGTGGCTGCCCCATCCCTGGAAGTGTTGAAGGCCAAGTTCACTGGGGCGCTGAGTAACCTGCTCCAGTGAAGGTGTCCCTACCTTTGCAGGGGGTTTGGAACCAGATGATCTTTAAGGTCCATCCCATCCATGGCCATTCCATGGTTCTTAAGGTGTCGCTCACAGCCCTGGGTACCAAAGGGAGGTCTTGCCGGAGCGGTGCTTTCTCTTGCCTTGAACTGGAATTCTTCAGTCTGCATAACTGAGTAGTCAGACCTGGATTGAATTGTCCTGTTCAACATCTCAGCAGTGTCTGGAATCCCACCCACTGAGCCCAAACATGGAAAAGTTGACCAAAGTCATTGTTTCTGGAAACGTCCTAGCGCGAACACCTGCTGTAACTAGTCGGGTGGAAAGGGCTGCTCAAAGGTAGCACCTCATGCCCAGTCAGTTCTGAATGCAGAACCCAACCCAATGCTCTGCTCTCCCAGTTCTTGGTGCAACTGCAGAGCAGAAGGTGATGGATGATGAATGGCCACACGTGGAGGGCAGCCGCAGTGTGGGGTGCCAGCTGCAGGGTGCTGGTGCGGGCTTCAGGTGCCCTCTGCTGCTACCCAGCCCTCACTGCAGCCCTCATTAACAGCCTCAGGTTAATGAGCAGGCTTCGGTCTTAATGCTCTGTCTGACTCTAAAAAGAGATCATGTCTGATGGCCTCCTGAAGTCAGGAGAAAGGCTAGGAAAATCACAGAATCACAGAACATTAGGGACTGGAAGGGACCTTGAAAGATCCTCCAGTCCTCCCACAGCAGAATCCCCTAGATCCAGTCACACAGGAGCACATCCAGGCAGGTTTTAAATATCTTCAGAGAAGGAGACTCCACAACACCCCTGGGCAGCCCACGGGGTGTCCTCCTCTGCTACATCCTCTGCAGTGGATGTTGTCTGCTTTGGCCTTGGAAGGCAGATGGAGCAGTGGGATGTTGTACAGCTGTCAGCAGTTTCTGTTGAGAAAGGAGCAGGTCAGGGAGTCTAGAGTGGCTGCCAGGAAGAATCACAGCGTGTTTGTGCCAAGCTCTCAGCCCAGTGCCAGGAAGAAACCAGTCACTGTATTTAACAGGAAACGGATCTTAAACCACTGAGTGTGTTCTTCTGTTCCTCCGCATTCAAAGTGCTGTGACCCAAACTGGCACAGTGTGCACAGCTTGTGCTCAGCGAGTACAGTGAGGACAGGCTACGCGCAGTGAGGACAGGCTACGTGCAGTGAGGACAGACCGTACAGTGAGGACAGACTACGTGCAGTGAGGACAGACTACGTGCAGTGAGGACAGGCTACGTGCAGTGAGGACAGGCTACGTGCAGTGAGGACAGACTACGTGCAGTGAGGACAGATTACGTGCAGTGAGGACAGGCTACGTACAGTGAGGACAGACTACGTACAGTGAGGACAGGCTACGCGCAGTGAGGACAGACTACGCGCAGTGAGGACAGGCTACGTACAGTGAGGACAGACTACGTGCAGTGAGGACAGATTACGTGCAGTGAGGACAGGCTACGTACAGTGAGGACAGACTACGTACAGTGAGGACAGGCTACGCGCAGTGAGGACAGACTACGCGCAGTGAGGACAGGCTACGTACAGTGAGGACAGACTACGTGCAGTGAGGACAGATTACGTGCAGTGAGGACAGGCTACGTACAGTGAGGACAGACTACGTACAGTGAGGACAGGCTACGCGCAGTGAGGACAGACTACGCGCAGTGAGGACAGGCTACGTACAGTGAGGACAGACTACGTGCAGTGAGGACAGATTACGTGCAGTGAGGACAGGCTACGTGCAGTGAGGACAGACTACGTGCAGTGAGGACAGATTACGTGCAGTGAGGACAGGCTACGTGCAGTGAGGACAGACTATGTACAGTGAGGACGGGCTACGTGCAGTGAGGACAGGCTACGTACAGTGAGGACAGTCTATGTGCAATGAGCACAGTCTACGTACAGTGAGTACAGAATCACAGAACATTAGGGATTGGAAGGGACCTCTAAAGACCATCCAGTCCAATCCCCCTGCCACAGCAGGATCCCCTAGATCCAGTCACACAGGAACATGTCCAGGTGGGTTTTAAACGTCTCCAGAGAAGGAGACTCCACAACCCCCCTGGGCAGCCCTTCCAGTGCTCTTTCACCCTCACCATCAAGAAGTTCCTTCTCAGATTGATGTGGAAGGTCCTCTGTTGCAGCTCAAACCCCTTGTCCTACTGTTAGGTGCTCCCAAGCAGAGCCTGGCTCCATCCTCCTGACACCCACCCTTCACATATTTGTAGACATTAATGAGGTCACCCCTCAGTCTCCTCTTCTCCAAGGTCAAGAGCCCCAGCTCCCTCAGCCTTTCCTCATCAGGGAGATGCTCCCCTCCCTTCATCATCTCTGTGGCTCTGCACTGGACTCTCTCCAGCTGCTCTGTGTCCTTCTGGAGTTGAGGATCCCAGAACTGGACACAAGACTCCAATGTGATCTCACCAGGGTAGAGCAGAGGGGGTGGAGAACCTCTCTTGATCTGCTACCCACTCCCGAGTACAGTGAGTACGTACAGTGAGTACAGTCTACATGCAGGGAGTGCAGCCTGTGTTAGCAGAAGACATGTCCAAGATACAGGGTTTACACAGGGATTCAGGCAGGGATCATCTGGCTTCTATCATTGAGCTGCATGGAATCAAAGATTTGTTTAGATTGGAAAAGACTTTCAAGCTCACCCAGTCCAACCATGAACCCAGCTGTCCCAGGGTCACTGCTGAACCCTGTCCCTGAGCTCCAGCTCTCCAAGAATTTTCGATACATCCAGGGATGGCAACTCAACCCCCTCCCTAGGCAGCCTGTTCCAAGGTCTTTTCCTGGAAGAAGTTTCTCCTCATGTCCAACTTCAACTTACCCTGGTGCAACTTGAGGCTCTTTCACCTCCTCCCATCCCTTGTTTCTTGTGAGAAGAGACCAACCCCTACCTCTCTCCAGCCTTCTTCCAGACAGTTGTAGACAGTGACAAGTTCTTCCTTCAGCCTCCTCTTCTGATTAACCAGCTTCAGTTCCCTCCTGCTGCTTCTCACAGGGTTTGTTCTCCAGATCCTTCACCAGCGTTGTTGCCCTTCTTTGTACCCAGAGTCACTGACAAGAAATCTCTGCCCAGCAGGATGGGGTAAACCTTGAGGTAGCACCAGTGGTACAGTCTCAGAAGAACTTCTCTACCTTTGGAGCAGGACAGCCCAACCAGCCCAACAAAGTACTGAGTCAGCTCCAGCTCCAGACTCTCTCTGATAGCTTCTCCTGAGTGACTGTGTTAGTGGATGGATGTTAGAGAAGCCATGAACTTTCTTCCCAGCTGCCTGGTGGGTGGNTCCTCATTGCTCTGCACTGGACTCCCTCCAGCAGCTCCACATCTCTCTTGAACTGAGAGAGCCAGAACTGGACACAGTACTCCAGATGTGGTCTCACCAGGGCAGGGTAGAGGGGGAGCCCTCCCAGCACGACAGTTTTTATCCTTTTACATTTTGGGAAGCCCTCCAAAATGCTGCCACAGAGAGATAGGAAGTGGAAATGGCCTTAGACTCCTCCAGGAGAGGTTCAGGTTGGATGTCAGGAGAACTTCCTTTCCTGAAAGGGCTGATAGGAACTGGAACAGCTGCCTAGGGAGGGTGTTGAGTCCCCATCCCTGAAGCTGTTGAGGAGAAGAGTAGTCATTGCATTGGGGAACGGGGTTTAGTGGTGCTGATAGGGCTGGGAAAGGGTTGGACTTGATGATCTTGAAGGTCTCTTCCACCTGAAACAGCTCTGTGATTCTAAGGTGTTATGATTCCACGACCAAGCTTCCTGCAAACATCTGGATTTCCTTTATTTCCTTTCAAGGGTCCTTAACCTCATGGGTTCCCAGGAGGCTCTGACTGTGGTTGTAACCTGTCCGTAAGGACACGTCAATCCTGCCACTGCAGTTTAGGTAACTAAGACGAGGTGCTGATCAATCCCGCTCATCTGACATCCAGGTGACAGGTAGCAGGTCTCTGAGGTCTTAGAAATGTGAATTACTCAGGCAGTGCTTTGTCTTTCCAGCTCAGGTCTGGTTTTGTTTGCCTTTTACTAGAATCACAGAGCCACAGAGAGACTGAGGCTGGAGAAGCCCTCTGAGAGCAGCCAGCCCAGTCCAGGACCTAACATCATCCCTGTGGCCAGACCAGGACACTAATAGCCACGAGACATTTAAGACCTACCTGGATGTGTTCCTGAGCAACTTCATCTAGGTGATCCTGCTGTGGCAGGGGGACTGGATTGGATGATCTTCTGAGGTCCCTTCCAACCCCTAATGATTCTATGGCTCTGTGACTCTATAACCAGTCTGTCCTTAAACATCTTCATGGATGGGGACTCCTCCGCTTCCCTGGGCAGTCCATTGCAGCTTCAAGGTTGGAAAAGACCTTCAAGATCATCCACTCACAGTATCACAGTATCACAGTATTATCAAGGTTGGAAGAGACCTCATAGATCATCAAGTCCAACCTGTCACCACAGAGCTCAAGGCTAGACCATTGCACCAAGTGCCACGTCCAATCCTGCCTTGAACAGCTCCAGGGTTGGCAGTCCTGCTCCTATGAACCGGCTGCCTCCTCACTAGTTTGACCTCAGGCTGAGAACATAGTTCTGAGCTCAGATCCAGCTGGAATTCCTCTGATGTATGACTCCCTTCTCCTCTGAGTCAACTCTGTTCTTCAGAGGCAGACAAGACAATAAATCAGGAGCCACCTACCTGAAAAAAACGATTTCTACTTCTGTATCATCTTTCACCTTGATCTTTGAAGATTCACGTGGAGTGTTTACCTCATGGTAGACTCTTTTCTTCTTCTTTTAGTGTTGTGAGATCTTCAGAGGCATGAGATCATGTTCCTCTGGGTCCTGCTGTAATTAAGAGAAGTACCAGGAGATTTAATTCCTATTTTAGGTTGTGTATGGAAAGTAGGTGCTTTGTGAAACCCGTGTGTTAATTACACAAAACAAGGAGCATCCACACTTTCACATGTAGAGACCTTGACCTCTGCACTCCTGTCCCTCCAGATTCAAGGAGCAGAAGTGGGAAAGAGCAGTGCTTTATTGGGATTTCTGTTTTGATCATAGAATCAAAGAACATTAGGGGTTGGAAGGGACCTCAAAAGATCATCCAGTCCAATCCCCCTGACACAGCAGGATCACCTAGATCCAGTCACACAGGAACGTGTGGGTTTTAAATGTCTCCAGAGAAGGAGACTCCACACCCAACCTTGGTAGCCCCTTCCAGGGGTCTGTCACTCTCACTATGAAGAAGTCCCTTCTCATATTGATGTGGAACCTCCTCTGCTCCAGCTCACACCCATTGCCCCTTGTCCTATCACTAGATGCCCCTGAGCAGAGCCTGGCTCCATCCTCCTGACACCCACCCTTCACATATTGATCAACAACAACGGGGTCACCCCTCGTTGTTCCTCTGCTTAAAGTAGTCCTGAGAGATTGACTGACCTTGACAAAACTGTCTGAGGCAGATTTTTGTCCAAAATAACAGCTTTTGGGTTTCTTGAGCACCATCTTGTGCAAAGTGTCTGTTCACCACCACCCAGACAGTGACAGCTATGAACAGCACTTCTGGAGCTCAGGGTTCACTGTGTCTTGCAGACTCCAAAATAGGTTTAATTATGTTGCCCCCTCCACAATGGAGAGATTTTTCTGGTTTTTCTCATTAATGTCTTCTTCTGTGCTGTAGACGTTGGGGTTGTACTGCAGGTGTGTATCTGTATCCTCCATTGTCCTGGTTTTTGGTGGGGGTTCCTCTCCAGGTCTAGTGGCACACATTGAGAATATGTCCTATTGACGATGAAGGTGGCATCACTCTGGCTGGAAAAGACCCCTGGGATCATCGAGTCCAACCTTCCACCCTACCTTACAAGTTCTCTCCTAAATAAGATCCCTCAACACCTCATCCAAATGATCTTTAAACACATCCAGGGATTGCAACTCAACCACCTCCCTGGGAAGCCCATTCCAGTGCCTGACCAGGGCACATCCTTTGCTGTACAGAAAATGAGCTGACAAGGAAATATATCCAGCAGAAAATGGGTTAATAGGATGGAACTGTGCCTCCTTCTCCAGTTAATTCAGAAGTTAAAGGAAAGTCTTAAAGGATTCGTGGATATTAAAAACTGCAGGAAAAGCTTCATTTCCTTTAGAATTTGCAGAACTTTTGCACCAGGGAGGTGCACGGAGGTGCTGAGGGAACAGCCTGGAGAGAAGGAAGCTCAGGGGACACCTACCACTCCAAAACAGAGTGGAATAGAGGATCTTCCACATAAACATGAGAATGAACTTCATGGTGAATGTGACAGAGCACTGGAAGGGGCTGTCTGGGTGGGTTGTGGAGTCCCCTTGTCTGGAGACATTTCAAACCCACCTGGTCGTGGTCCTATGCAGCTGGATCTAGGGGATCCTGCTGCGGCAGGAGGCTTGGAGTGGATGATCTTCTGAAATCCCTTCCAATCCCTAATGTTCTGTGATTCTGAGGTTCTGTGAGGAGGAAACAGCCTCAGGTTGCACCAGGAGAGGTTTACTTTGGCCCTGAGGAACAATTTCCGCCCCACAAGGGTTCCCCAGGGCTGGCCCAGGCTGTCCAGAACATTGAAGGAGTCCCCATTTATGGAGGGTTTACAAAGGAGATGTGAGGGACAGGAGTTAGTGGGGCCTGGAAGTGCTGGGAGAGGAGTCAGATTTGATGGTCTTCAAGATCTCTTTCAACCAAAATGATTCTATCAAGTTCTAATAAAAAATAGATGTGAAGGTACCAGTGACAAACCACCCTCTGCTGCTGCTGGGGTGCAGAATCCTTTCACCAAGGTTCTCCAACACCTAAAAGGATGCTGATCAGAGAATGCGTGCACTCTAGAAGCATCGTGTGTGCAGAAGATGCAGCTTACCAGCAGCATCATGTCTGTGGTTTCCCCTGTCTCCTCTCTCCTGCTGTCCTGGCTCTACAGTCTTCTCACTGAGGTCTCCAGTGGAAATCAGAGTTGTTTAGAAACATGTAGACACACATCAGCTCACAGTGCTTGGGGGCACTGAAGATGCCCTCTTCAAGGAACAGACATCATGGAATCATAGGACCATAGAATGTGTTGGGTTGGAAGGGACCTCCAAAGATCATCAAGCCCAACCCCATACAACAAGCAGGGCCAGCACTCACTGGATCACGTTGCCCAGAGTCACAGCCAGCCTGACTTTGGATGGGTCCAGGGATGGGGCCTCCACCTTTCTCTGCAGCATCTTCCAGGGATCTACTCCCCTTAGAGTCAACTTTTTCCCCCTGTCCAGCCTCACTCTGCCCTTTTCCAGCTTCAAACCATGACCCCTCATCTTACCATTCCCTGCCCTTGTGAACAGCCTTCCCCAGACTCCTGACAACCCCCTTCAGGGACTGGAAGGTTGCTATAAGGTCCCCCTGGAGCCTTCTCCTCTTCAGGCTGAACCTCAACCCTCTCAACCCCTCAAGCAACGGAAAGGTGAATTCTCTGAAAGAGGATGGTGTACCTTGTTCCTCGTGGACAATCTCAGCCTCCCCTGGGGCAACTTGAAGCCATTTTCTCTCATCCTGGGGAGAACAGACCAACCTCTACATCTCTCCAATCTCCTCACTTTCAGGGAGTTGTGGAGAACGAGGTCTCTCTGAGCCTCCTTTTCTCCAGTTCAGCCTCCTTAGTTCCTTCAGCTGGTCCTCACAGCACTGGTGCTCCAGCCCCTTCCCCAGTTCCATTTCCCTTCTCTGGACCTGCTCCAGCCCCTCAGTGTCCTTCTGGCAGTGAGTGAATGGTCCAGAACTGACTCCAGAATTCGAGGTGGGGTCTCACCTGTGCCTTACTGTGTTTTGATTCCCATGGAGCAGATTTAGAGCTTGCAAACTGGATTCCTTCTGGTCGAAGCACACATAAGAGTGTTTTCTAGCTCTTGTGGGGTGATCAGTAACAGGACCAGAGGGAAAACACAATGAGGGAAGTGCAGTATGGAAACCATGTCCTTACCCTGCTCCCTACAGCCCTTCCCTCCTTATGGTGCATTTCCTGTTTGCGTGGGCTTAGTCACAAGAAACAGATCCACTTAAAAACCACCTACCTGCACCCTTAAATGAGGACCACATGATGGACCTTCACACCTATTTGAGTGTTGATCCCATCTGCATCACAACAGTCACCATGAATCACTGAATCACAGAATCATTCAGGTTGGAAAAGACCCTTGAGATCATCAAGTCCACACATCAACCCTACTTTACAAGTTCACTCCTAAATCAGATGCCCCAACACTGCATCTAAGCATCTTTTAAACTCATCCAGGGATGGGTGACTCAACGACCATCCTGTGCCTCACCCAAGGCTGAACCAGACTGCCCCAGTCCAGTCCCTGACCACCCTCTCCATCAAGAATTTCTTCCTGATGTCCAGTCTAACCCTCCCTTGTTGGAGGTTGAAGCCTTTCCCTCTGCTTCTGTCACTAATGACCTGTGAGGAGAGACCAGCACCAGCATCTCTACACGGTCCTTTCAGATGGTTGTAGAGAGCGATGAGGTCTCCCTTCAGCCTCCTCTTCCTCAAACTAATCAGCCCCAACTCTCTCCATCTCTCCTCATCAGATTTATTCTCCAGGCCCTTCTCCAACTTCGTTGCCCTTCTCTGCTCTTGCTCCAGCACCTCAGTGTCTCCCTTGTACTGAGGTGCCCAAACCTGGACCCAGTACTCAAGGTGCATCCTCTCCAGTGATGAGTACAGAGGGACATTAACCTCCCTACTCCTGCTGGACACGGTTTCTAACAGGCCAGGATACCACTGGCCTTCTTGGTCACCTGGGCACCCTGCTGAAAGGGACTGTATTGTAGTGAAGAGCCCTGAACACTCTCCTACCACAGCAACAGAGCTTCCAAACGCTCTTCCAATGACAAACATAGAAGACGACACTGCAGGTGATGCAGCTCCTGAGGAAAGTAGTCCTTTCCCTGTTGAACGCCCACCTCTCCCAGTTTCACCTACTACCAGGAGAACGGAGAAGCCAACACACGCTGAAAAGGCAAAAAAGAAAAGTGCCAAATATAGCAGAGAAGTGGATTAAGAGCAGTGAATTCCTGGCAGAACGCACCCCGCGGTTTTATCTAGGTCAGCACGGCTTGGGACGTGTCCTACATACTTGGCGGCCGGGCAACCCAACCTGCCTGTTGGCCGCCGCCAGTGGGAGAGAGGGAGAAAGCGGTCGGCGAAGCTCCGCCAGCCCCAGCTGAATTGTTGTTCTGGAGGCAGTTTTCTTTAGTATAAACTGTGGGGTTGGGTGAATGACTTAGGATCATTAGGGATTGGAAGGGACCTCCAAAGACCATCTAGTCGTTCTCCGCAGCCTCCTCCGTGCTGCAGCTTGGAGAGTTTTACCCTTCTGCAGGGTCTCTGCTCTGGAAGGCAGCTCCATTGAGGCGCAGGGGTGAGACCTGCTTGGAGGGGTCTGGCATCCTAATGGGTTCTGTTGAGGGATGGGGTTATAAGAGCAGGCAGACACGACACTGGATCCTGGGTCATGCTCACGCAAACCTCCTCAGGTACTGTGGCTTAATTAGACTCAAACCGGCAACGCACAGGAGAGCGCGTGGGGTCAGCGGTGCTTCTAGGTGTGTGGGTCACGTCGCTTGATGTGGTAAGGAACCTCTGGAGGTCTTCTAATCCAGCCTCCCTGTCAGAGCAGGTTCTCCTAGAGCAGATCTCACAGAAACACATTCAGGAGGGTTTGGGATGTCTCCATGGCAGGAGACTCCATAACCTCTCCGGGCAGCCTGGGCCAGGGCTCAGTTGCCCTCACCCTGATCATACCTTTCCTTCTGTTCAAATTGAACCTCCTGTGTTTCAATATGTGCCCAGTGCCCCTTGTCCTGTCGCTGGGCACCACCAAGAAGAACCTGGTCCCATCCTCCTGACACTCACCCTTTAGATACCTACAAGCATTGACGAGATCCCCCTTCAGTCTCTTCTCCAGGCTGAACAGCCCCAGTTCCCTCAGCCTCATAACTAAGGTGCTCCAGCCCTCTGATCATCTCAGTGGTTCTGCACTGAACTCACTCCAGTAGAGAGAGTCCCTCTTGATCTGGGGAGCCCCGAACTGGACAGCCCCACCAGATGCAGCCTCACCAGGGCAGAGCAGAGGGAGAAGACCCTCCTTCAACCTACTGGCTACACTCTCCTTAATGCACCCCATTGATCTTCCAGTTCCTTTAGCTGTTTGTGCAGCTGAAGACCTCGCTCCCCACTTCAGCCCAGCCTGGTAGTCACCCGGCAGTAACACATCTGACACCGGCTCTGAACGTCTCCTGCAGTGTCTGGCAGCAGAAACAGGTCACCTCAGCGTGCAGCAGCACCTGGGGGTGCAGGGACACAGATCTTTCCCTTTCCCATCCCAGCCTGAATCCCTCCACCGGTCCCTCCAAGACAGTGGTGAATTTGTAGTCTCGTGGACTCCCAGCTATGGGGAAACCTCAGAGCAATTTAGTTCCGTCGCGTTCTGAAGGCCCAGCACCGACGAGGAGCAGCTCTGCACCGCGTTCCCCACGGCCATCGAGCACATCATCCCACTCTGTTTCCAAATATAACCACGTTTTTCCCCTAAAACACCCCTGCTCTCTGTTTTTCCCTTTAATTATTTGTTCCACTTCGGTGGCTTCCCTCGGATCAGCGCAGGTCGGAGATGACTATCACCAGCTTCCTAATTATGGGGATAGAAATCTCGTGCTCCCAACCCGCCGAGGAATTCGGCAGAGACGCTGCCCCGCTCCACTGCTCACGGATGATTTTTGCAGCCTTGCAGGTAGCAGGATGGGTGGGTTTGCCGTAGCCACAAAGAAAACCTGAGGAGACAGCCCAGACTTTAAGATAAATGTCATTTTAACGTTTTGTTTCTGATTTATTTATTGGAGTTTTGTGAAGGCTTCGATGCCTCAGGTTGTCTCCTTCTCTGGAGATGTTTAAAACCCACCTGGACATGTTCCTGTGCGACTGGATCTAGGTGATCCTGCTGTCTCAGGGGGATTGGACTAGATGATCTTTGGAGGTCCCTTCCAACCCCTAATGACTGGATCTGAGCGATCCTGCTGTCTCAGGGGGATTGGACTGGATGATCTTTCAAGGTCCCTTCCAATCCCTAATGACTGGATCTAGGGGATCCTGCTGTGGCAGGGGGATTGGACTGGATGATCTTTTGAGGTCCCTTCCAACACCTAATGACTGGATCTAGGGGATCCTGCTGTGGCAGGGGGATTGGACTGGATGATCTTTGGAGGTCCCTTCCCATCCCTAATGTTCCGTGATGCTGTGGTTCTGTCATCAAGGTGACATTTCCTTGGGTTCACACGGGGAGGCAAACCAACCCTTTACTTTGCAGGGTGCTCCACCTGGATGCCTCGTTAGCCAAACCCTGGCTTCAAGGTTTGTTTCTGTGTCGTTGCAGATTCCCTATGCAGCAAGCTTGATCAGGAAAGAAAAGCTCGGTGCACACCTGAGCAAAAGCTAAAGGTGAGCTTCTGGAACCTCAGATTTGATGTCGTTCTGCCTGACGCATCCGTCCTGTTCTTCTTTGCAGCCTCTGCTAGAGTCAAGATAATCACTGGGGTGCACGAGGTTACTGATTCTGGTCTAAAGCCTCTGTCCATGGAGGTGTTTTGGTGCTGTCTAAAGATGGTAATTAACGTGTCACATGAACTGGGCCCCTCAGCTCCAGAGGGACACAGAGCTGCTCGAGAGAGCCCAGTGCAGAGCCATGGAGGTGATGGAGGGAGGGACCGTCTCCCAGCTGAGGAAAGGCTGAGGGAGCTGGGTCTTGTGAGCTTGGAGAAAGGAGACTGAGGGGTGACCTCATTAATGTTGAACAATATGTGAAGGGTGGGTGTCAGAAGGATGGAGCCAGGCTCTGCTCTGGGGCATCTAGTGATAGGACAAGGGACAGTGGGTGTGAGCTGGAACAGAGGAGGTTCCACATCATTATGAGAAGGAACTTCTTTGCAGTGAGGGTGACAGAGGCCTGGAAGGGGCTGCCCAGGTGGGTTGTGGAGTCTCCTTCTCTGGAGATATTTAAAACCCACATGGACATGTTCCTCTGTGACTGGATCTAGGTGATCCTGCTGTGTCAGGGGTTGGACTGGATGATCTTTTGAGGTCCCTTCCAATCCCTAATGTTCAGTGATTCTGTGAACCAGGATCTGTGTCCTTGAACTCTGCCTACTGAGCAATGAAATTACTCTCAGCATCAAGCGGGTCTGTTTTGCCCTGTTGTGCAGAGCTCCTGCACTGACTGCCACCGTTCTCCAGGTGGGTCTGCACCAGCATAAATAACCCAGGCACCGATGTAAAATAAATTCAGTGATACTCACATCCTCAATAAAACAGCACGCCTCCCCAGATGAGACGCAGCGGCTGAGGCCCCGAGCACCTTGTCCAAAGCAGTGTGAGATGAACGTCCCATCGTGTTCTCCCAGCATCAAGTCCTCACCTGCTCGCAGCAGCCCCTGCGAGGGAGGTGCTGGCGCCGCAGCTACGGGCGTTCCCCGCGTGTTTGCTGGAGAAAGAGAAGGATGGATGCGTCCCCTCGCGCTGTTTGTCGTTTCCAGCGGCGTGCCGTCCCTGCAGGCAACGGGGATTTCTCTGAGTAGACCCTGGTGCTTTGGAAAGATTAGTAGCTGCTTAACTGCTAAGCTCAGCCAGTCAGGCAGAGAATCACAACCGTGTTGCTCAGAAGCAATTCCAGACTCTCGCAGTGTGGGCAGAGGAAAGAGCGGCCTCAAGAAGGAGCATGTGTGCACGTAGGTACCCATGAGGAACACCAAGAAGGGTGAAGATCACCAGGTCAATGCTCTGCTACCTTCGTTAGGTTTTGTGTTCCTTCCCACAGCAGGTCTTGCTTCAGCTGCAACTTTCACTTCTTTGGTGTTAGAACCATTAAGGTTGGAAGAGACCTCCAAGATCATCCAGTCCAACTGTCAACCCAACACCACCCTGCCCACTAAACTCTCTTCTCTAGGGCCACATCTACGTGTTCTTGAACCTCTCCAGGGACGGCAACTCCACCTCTTCCCCAGGCAGCCTGTTCTAACCCCTGACTGCTCTGTCGGGGCAGAAATATTTCCTTACGTCCAATCTTTAATGTCTAATCTCATACTCAACTGAGTATCTAAAGTACTTGATACTCAGCTGAGTATCTAATGTACCTGCTTTTGAGAATCTAGCACTCAAGTAATGCTGAGGCATTCAACTCAACATGTGCACCTAAACAATACCCAGCTAACACTGAGTATCTAATGTACCTACTGTTGAGTATCTAGTCCTCAACTAATGTTGAGTATCTAATGTGATGTTGACTGTCTAATGTGACTACTATTGAGTAGCTAGTACTCAGCTAATGTTGAGTATCTAGCGTACCTGTTGCAGAGTAGCTAGTACCCCACTAAAGTTGAGTATTTAATGTAATGTCTGTTGAGTATCTAGTGCTCAACTAATGCTGAGTTTTTCAACTCAACATACTCAACAATACCCAACTAATACTGAGTAGCTAATATATCTACTGTTGAGTATCTAGTTCTTAACTAATGTTGAGTATCTAAAGTACGTGGTGTTGAGTATACAGCACTCAGCTAATGTTGAGTATCTAATGCACCTACTGTTGAGTATCTGGTACTCAGCTAATGTTGAGTGTTCCAAGTCAAAAATACCCAGCTAACACTGAGTATCTAATGCACCTACGGTTGAGTATCTAGTACTCAGCTAATGTTGAGTGTTCCAAGTAAACAATACCCAACTAACACTGAGTATCTAATGCACCTACTGTTGAGTATCTAGTACTCAGCTAATGTTGAGTGTTCCAAGTAAACAATACCCAACTAACACTGAGTATCTAATGCACCTACTGTTGAGTATCTAGTACTCAGCTAATGTTGAGTGTTCCAAGTAAACAATACCCAACTAACACTGAGTATCTAATGCACCTACTGTTGAGTATCTAGTACTCAGCTAATGTTGAGTGTTCCAAGTCAACAATACCCAACTAACACGGAGTATCTAATGTACCTGATGTTCAGTATCTAGTACTCAGCTGATGTTGAGTATCTAAAGTACCTGATGTTGAGTATCTAGCACTCAACTAACATTGAGTATCTAATGTACCTGTTGCTGAGTATCTAATGCACAACTAGGGTTGAGTATTTCTACATGATTCTACTGCTAAAAGTCTCAGGCGAGGTCTCTGGAGCAGGTGTGTCCCTGTTTCCATAGACTGTAAATGAATGTTGTAATCCTGTGAGTAGATAAACCTCAAGGTTGTGGTCAGTGTTGGTAACATCTTCTCTTTCTCTCTTTTTCTTCAAACAGCAGAAGCACAGGATCTTTTGCAGCTCTTACCTTACAAGTTATGCACCAGTCAGAAACCTGACTTGACCTATATAAAGACTGAAAAAAAAATGGAGAAGCTTGGGGATTTAAAGAACAAAAAAATAAAAAATAAAAAAATCAGGTTCGTCTGAACCTAAGGTTAAGTGACCTCAAAGCATCATGGACAACCATGTAAAATAGAATGTAGCAGCCATTTATTAGTAAAAAAGGAAAAAATTACAAAACAGCAAAACAAAACCTAAAAAACAAAACAAAACAAAAAAAAAGCACAAAAAAGATACAAAAAAAAGAAAAAAAAGAAAAAAAATGCCTGTCCTGGATCTTTTTTGGTGGTACCAAAGTTTAAGTCTTTGTGTTTTTAGAAGGACTTGCTAGAGAAAACGCTTTCGATGAATCGTACGGACAAGCTGTGGAAGGAACCGCCGGTCCTTTCAACGCCCCAAACACTTTGACGACACCTGCCAGT
>VXBP01004050.1:237587-284632 GCA_013400115.1 Rhinopomastus cyanomelas | reverse complement strand
GCCAGTTCATCTCTTTGCTTTCGAATAGTGATCGTTTCACGTGAGGAACACGCGCGTCTCGCCGGGCAGGCCAGAGCCACGTTTGGGTGGACGCACGCACGGACGGACGGACGGACGGACGGATGGGTAGAGCAGCGTTAGCCATACACCGTGCTTTTTAAAAGCCGACTGGAAATTCTCACAGCCCCTCTCCCTTGGCCCCCTCCTCCTCTGGTATTTTGCCTGCTGTATGAATTACGATTGTACTCCTCTGGAAATATTTTACAATTTAATATTGAGTGTAATTAAGAATATAATCACTGTTATCAAGAAGAAAAAGAAGGTATTTAACTCTGTTGTAGTTTCTTTATCATTCATGTGGATAAAAAGTCTATAATAAAAAAAGAAAACTATGAGACCACAGTTGAGTTTCCCCGTAAGTCAATGCTCCGCGGAAGAAAAGGACCAGGAATTCTGCTCCCGAGATCCCCTCTGTGCAGGTGATTTGTGCAACACTTCTGCTTTGCAGTTCTCTTCGCAAGACGCTTGCTTGAAGTAGTTCAAGGCACAAATCCCCTGAATACTGATGAAGGGAGGGGAGCATCTCCCTGCTGAGGAAAGGCTGAGGGAGTTGGGGCTCTTGAGCTTGGAGAAAAGAGCCTGAAGGGTGACCTCATGAATGTTGATCAATATGTGAAGGGTGGGTGTCAGGAGGACGGAGCCAAGGTCTGCACCCAACAAGGTGATGTTTGTTAGATGTTAGGATTACTGGGGTTTTTTTGGACTTAGGTTGGACTGGATGATCTTTAAGGTCTTTTCCAACCTTATCATTACTGTGATACTGTGTGAGCTGGAACAGAGGAGGTTCCACATCTTCTTCCCAGAGAGGGTGCCAGAGCCCTGGAAGGGGCTGCCCAGGGGCGTTGTGGAGTCTCCTTCTCTGGAGATGTTTAAAACCCACCTGGCCATGTTCCTGTGCAAGTGAATCTGGGTGATCCTGCTGTGTCAGGGGGATTGAACTAGATGATCTTTCAAGGTCCCTTCCAATCCATAATGTTCTGAGTTTCTGTGATTTAGGAAACATTTGGAAGTAGATTTAGAGGATTGCAGGAAGTACCCCATGGTCCCACTTTGACTCACACCCAGATCATTCAGCTTTTGAGGATGGTAGTGACAGTCTTCCAGGACTTTTCCTGCTGTGTCAGGGGGATTGGTATGGATGATCTTTTGAGGTCCTTTCCAATCCCTAGTGTTCTGTGATCCTGTGATTCTCCTGATGCACCACAATGGCTAGGTTCTTCCTGAGTCAAATTCACCCTCATGCTGCAGGTCTCAGTCCCAAGCATGGTGTCATCCTTGAACATGTTGGCCATGTAGAGGACATTCCACACCAATACAGCACTACTAGCACCCAAAAGGAGTCTCAGCCACCCCCTGAATTAGGATGTGCAGAGCTGATTTCTCAATATTCCCCCCATTCCAGGCAAATCCCCAGAATCAGAGAACATTAGCAATTGGAAAGGACCTTGAAAGATCATCCAGTCCAGTTCCCCGACGCATCAGGATTCCCTAATTCCAGTCCTGAGGGACTGGAAGGGACCTCGAAAGATCATCCAGTCCAATCCCGTGCCACAGCAGGACCAACTAGATCCAGTCACACAGGAACATCTCCAGAGAAGGAGACACCACAACGCCCCTGGGCAGCCCCTTCCAAGGCTGAAGATGAAATCAACTGGCTCGTGTCTAGAAGACGGAGGAGAAAGGCCACAGCCTGTTTTTCATGCTTTTCCCCACAGTTTGCTCCTCTGGTATGTAAGTAGACCAGACCCACTGAACTGGCAGCACTGGGGCTTTTGCAGCCTGGAAAAAAAAGCCTGGACCAGCAGAGCTGGACTGGATCAGAGAGAAGTTCATCGGTGCCAGCACCTCGTTCTCAGTAACAGCTGAAACCAGATACCTCGTGACAGCACATGGGCAGTTAGAAGAATGTTCTCAGAATGTTGTCTTAGCTTCTAATGATGGGTTTTCTGATCTATCACAGTATCACAGTATTACCAAGTTTGGAAGAGACCTCGTAGATCATCAAGTCCAACCTGTTACCACAGAGCTCAAGGCTAGACCATGGCACCAAGTGCCATGTCCAAGAACACGATGTCTTGTTTTTAACAACCCTCAATGGATTTTTTGATTCCATGACCTCATCCAGTGACTTTGTAAAACCTGGCCATGCAAGACATGATTTCACAGGCTCCTGCTCAGTTTTTAGTTGCCCAGGTTGAAGAGCCGTAGTCATCCCTCACAGCTTTGCAGCCATGGTGAACCTTTCCTGATGAGCGATACAGAATAAGATAGAGACCACAGTACAGCGAGACGTGATGGTACCTCCTGTGGTGAACGAACAAGACAGCAGTGTGGTGGCACCATGTTTTATAGATCAAAAATCTTGCCCAGACATAAAGTAACCCCATTGCTCAATAAGAAATTACCACTCTAATGGCTTCTGAGCGCCAGAGCTCCTGCATGTGGCCAGGCACGCAGAGGAGCCCCTTACCATCTGAGAACCAGCCTGGTCAGGCCCTGGAGCAGACACACAGGATCTACAGCAGCAGACACATTGGATCCACAGCACTAGACACACAGGATCTGCAGCAGATTTCATAGAATCATAGAATCATTAGGGATCAGAAGGGACCTCCAAAGATCATTGAGTCCACTCTCTGTTCAGTAGTGTTCAGAACATGGTGTTCCCCAGTAAGTAGGCAGTTCATCCATGTGTTGTGGAACAGGGTGGGTTTGCACTGAATCACAGTATCATTTTGGTTGGAAGAGCCCTGTAAGACCATCTGTCCAACCATTGACTCACCACTGCCAGCTCACCACTAAATCATGTCACAGAATCACAGAATCATTCAGGTAGGAAAAGACCCCAGGATCATCAAGTCCAAACACCAACTCTACTCTACGAGGTCACATCTAAACCAGATCCCTCAACACTACATCTAAGTGGCTTTTAAACTCATCCAGGGATGGGGACTCCACCACCACCCTGGGCAGCCCAGTCCAGTGCCTGAACACTGCCTCCATCAAGCTCCATCTCCATCTCCCTGATGTCCAGTCTAACCCTCCCCTGTTGGAGCTTGAAGCCCTTCCCTCTGCTTCTGTCTCTAATTCCTCGTGAGCAGAGCCCAGCACCAACATCTCTACAGTGTCCTTTCTAACAGCTGTAGAGAGCAATGGGGTCTCCCCTCAGCCTCCTCTTCCTCAAACTAAACAACCCCAACTCTCTCCATCTCTCCTGACAAGATTTATTCTCCAGGCCCTTCACCAGTACCACATTTTTTCAATAGCTCAAGGGACATGGACTCTACCACCACCACCACCCTGGGCAGCCTTGACAAGGCCTGGACAACCCTTCTGGGGAAGAAATTGTTCCTCATATCCGTTCTGAATCTGCCCTAATGCAACTTGAGGCTGTTTCCTCTATTCTTGTGCAACAGATAGCCCACAAATTGAATACACAAGCATTAAATGTCCCGTTTGGGTCGTTATCCTAAACCACCTCACCTCCCCAGTCAGGAAACACCATTGTCTGGTGTGCAACTGATCTACAGACCACAACTACAAACGCTAAGATGGAACATAGGTCTCAGAGCTGAGCCTCTGTGAGGTGGTTCCGATCAAAATCTCATCCCTCACGCTAATAAAGCTCAAGAACGTGACCCTACAAAACAAACACAGAGCAGCCACCACCTAAGCAAATCTGCTTTGGTAAACATCCAAGGAAGTCTCTTATCACTGATGGCTTTTGGTTTGCTTCTCTGTCGTGCCAAGGTTCACAGGTGTTGAAGTGACGACGATCCCATTATAAACACTTGTGTTCTACAGACTTGGCCCTCAACACTTCCTCCAGTTGCCATCACAAAGAGAAGAGAAAATGGGGTTTTAGGAGATTTCCCGGTAGTTGATAAGGTTGTGTGTGCAGGTCATAAAACTGCAGAACAGTAGAATCATAAAACCATGACCCCTCGTTCTGTGCCTTTGTGAACAGTCTTCCCCAGACTTCTGATAGCCCCTTTCAGATCATTATAAGGTCCTCCTGGAGTCTTCTGCTCTTCAGGCTGAAGAACCCCAGCTCTCTCAGCCTGTCCCCATAAAAGAAGTGTTCCAGCTCTCTGAGTATTTTCATGGCCTCCTCTGGACACAGTCCTCGACCTTCTTGTGTTGGGGTTTGGGTTGGAAGGTACTTTAAAGATTATATAGTTCCACCCCTCTGGACACACTTCTCATCCTTCTTGTGTTGGGGTTTGGGTTGGAAGGTACCTTAAAGATTATATAGTTCCACCTCCAACATCCCACATAAACACCCCTGGAGTCTTCTCCTCTTCAGGCTGAACAACCTCAACTCTCTCAGCCTGTCCCCATAAAAGAAGTGCTCCAACCCTCTATGCATTTTCACAACCTCCCCTAGACACGCTCCTGGTCCTTCTTGTGTTGGGGTTTGGGTTGGAAGGTACCTTAAAGATTATCTAGTTCCATCTCCAGTGCCCTACATAAATACCCTACAGATGCATCTATACTGATGTTCTCACCTGTATGGGTTCTCACCAGCGGCCCTCACAGGGTTCAGTTTCAGCCCACCAATGTCCTGCAGCCCCACGGCCTTCCCTGATGGCATCTCAGATGTGTTTGCTCTGAGCTGAAAGGTGAGATTCTGAAGGTGTGAGTGCAGCCCTTCTGCAGGAATGATCCTTCCTAGGTGGGAATGGTCACAGCCCTGGTTACTTTACTTTGGTAGAACAGTCCATATTAAAATCATAGAATCATTAAGGTTGGAAAAGACCTAAAAGACCATCAAGTCCATCCATCAACCAAACCTCACCTTGCCCCGTAAACCACATTCCCTAGTGCCACATCCACATGGTTTTTGAAGACCACAAGGGATGGTGATTTCACCACCTCCCTGGGCAGCCTGGTCCAATCCCTGACCACTCTGTCAGTGAAGAAATTCTTTGTCTTGGGGAGGCTTGTTGCTGTCCTTCATACAAAACGAATGTCATGTCAGTGTGGAAGAAAAACAAGGAGCTTTTCTTAGAATAAGACGCAACAGCTGTATCAGGGATCTTAATTTTAGCCTTTCTTCACCAAAATCTCTTGAGGACAGACAGCAAAAGCCACACTGTAGGCTACACGCTGAGCTGTGATCTGAATTTTTCTGGGTGAACAATAAATAGATTCCAAAACCTCATTAGACAGTGACAGTCCCTCAGACCTTTTTTTATTCCCCACAGAGTTTGGGGAATAGGTTTCCCAGGGTCATGGTTGCGTCACCGTCCATGGATGTGTTTAGAAATTGTTTGGATGAGGTGTTGAGGGATCTGGTTTAGGAGTGAACTTGTGAGGTAGAGTAGATGGTTGGACTCGATGATCCCAGGGGTCTTTTCCATCCTGAGTGATTCTGTGATTCTGTGGTTTCCATTAACTGACTACAACATCTTCAGGCTGAACTCTGTCCTTCAGATGTGGTTGGGCTTCTTCAGGGCTTGAGACTTCTATCATTTACTTGTGGTTCAGGTTGGAAAGGGCATCAGAGATCATCTACTCCAACCCACTGCCATGGGCAGTAACACCTCTCAACCACACTTGGTTGCTCAAGGCCTCATCCAACCTGGCCTTGAACACCTCCAGGAACGGGGTAGCCACAACCTCTCTGGGCAGTCAATTCCAGAGATTCTCCACCCGTGCACTGAAGAGCTTCTTCCTAAAATCTAGTCTGACTTTCCTCTCCTTCAGTTTGTCCTGTCACTAGATCCTCCTGAGAAAAGGCCAGCTCCAGCCTTCCTGTAGGTTCCCTTCAGCTACTGGAAGGCAATTCTAAGGTCTCCATGGACTATTCTCTTCCCTAGGCTGAACAACCCCACCTCCCTCAGCCTATCCTCCAGCCCTTGCATCATCTTTGTGGCCTCCTCTGGGCTTGCTCCAACAGTTGCATGTTCTTCTTGTGTTGAAGACACCAGAACTGGATGCCGTATTTGAAGTGGGGTCTCACAAGAGCAGAGTAAAGGGGGACTCTGTCACTTCACTGACCACACTGCTCTTGATGCATCCCAGGACCCGGTTGGCCTTCTGAGCTGCAGGAGCACTGCCAGCTCATGGTGAGCTTTTTGCCTACCGATATCCTGAAGTCTTTCTCTTTGGGGCTACTCACAACCCACTGCACCCAGCTTGCTATTGTGCATGGGTTTGACCCAACCCAGATGCAGAACTTTGCACTTGGACTCCTTGAACCTCACACAGGCTGCACAGACCCAGTTCTCAAGCCTGTCCAGGTTCCCCTGGGTGGCCTTCCTTCCCTCAAGTGAGTCCACCACGTCACACATCTTGGTGTCCCCAGCCAGCTTGCTGAGGATGCACTCAGTATCACCATCGATGTCGATGTTAAA
Source organism: Rhinopomastus cyanomelas (assembly GCA_013400115.1). Lineage (NCBI taxonomy): Eukaryota > Metazoa > Chordata > Aves > Bucerotiformes > Rhinopomastidae > Rhinopomastus > Rhinopomastus cyanomelas. Next base: position 278,213 of record VXBP01004050.1, on the reverse strand, counting down.
GATGTTAAACAGCACTGGACTTGGAACAGACACAGGACAAGGATACTTGAGCAGCTATTTGTGCTGGTGGAAAAGTGCATCAAGCAAAAGTACCCCATTACTTCTTCCCAGGGAGGGTGACAGAGCAGTGGAAAGGGCCGCCCAAGGGGGTTATGGAGTCTTCTTCTCTGGAGATGTTTAAAACCATCCTGGTCGTGTTCCTGTGCGACTGGATCTAGGGGATCCTGCTGTGTCAGGGGGATTGGACTGGAAGATCTTTCGAGGCCCCTTCCAATCTCTAATGTTCTTAGTTGCCTTCAAACCATGTCCCTTAAGGACCTTTCTTACCTCTTGCTGACCTTGTTTGGAAATGGAAGGTGAAATCCAGTGAATCATGAACAAGTTATTTGAGGAAGGCAGCGTATAGGAGCATTTGTTGCTCCTGATATCATTAATGACAAATAAATACCCACAATAAAGTTATCTCTGCATCAATGGGCCAATGAAAGGCCTGAGAGCAGAGATCTGAAGCCTTGTCTGAAGCGGGTGTGGCAAGCAGGATAAGCTCTGCTAATTAACAGCAAATAGAATCTCTGTGGCTCAGTATTGCTGGTCAACTCTTGGCTCTTCCTGTAGGTTTAGAGTTATAGAACCATAGAATCTTTAGGGATTGGAAGGGACCTCGAAGATCATCCAGTCCAATCCCCCTGACACAGCAGGATCACCTAGACCAAGTCGCACAGGAACACATCCAGGTGGGTCTTAAACATCTCCAGAGAAGGAGACTCCACAACACCCCTCAGTCTCCTCCTGTCCAAGCCAAAGAGACGGAGCTCCCTCAGCTCTTCCTCATACGGGAGGTGCTCCACTTACTTCATCATCTTCGTTCAGAGAGTATTCTTCCTTTTCCATAATCTCTGTGTGAAACCTCAAGGCAGTCATGAAAACCAGAACCTTCTCAGCAAACCTGTGATTTCAAGGCTACAAGGTTTAGCAAGGAGTCAACAACAAACCCAAAGCCTAGTGCTTGCTCTGACCCTCTTGGATAAACCTGTTTGCCTCAGTGGCTATCAGAGCAGAATCACTCTTGGCCATAGAGGTGGTGGAGGCCCCATCCCTTGAGACATTCAAGGTTAGGCTGGATGAGGCTTGAACAAGCTGTTCTAGCTGAAGACTGTCCTAGTGAGATGATACCTGGAGTACTGGGTCCAGTTTTGGGCTCCCTAATTCAAGACAGACAGGGATCTACTGGAGAGAGTCCAATGCAGAGCTACAAGGATGTTTAAGCGACTTGGACGTCTCTCCTATGAGGAAAGGCTGAGAGAACTGAGACTGTGTAGTCTGGAGAGGAGAAGGCTGAAAGGGATCTCATTAATATCAATAAACATCTGTCTATAAACATCCCTCAAGAGGAAGGGACCAGTCTCTTCTCAGTGGTGCCCAGTAACAGGACAAGAAACAATGGGAACAAGCTAGAACACAGGAAGTTCCACCTCAACATGAGGAGAAACTTCTTTCCTGTGACGGTGATGTAACCTTGGAACAGGCTGCCCAGAGAGGTTGTGGAGTCTTCTTCTCTGGAGACTTTCAAAGTCCCCCTGGATGTTTCTGTGTGACCTGCCCTAGGGGATCCTGCTCGGGTAGGGGAGTTGGACTGCAAGGTCTCTAGAGGTCTCTTCCAACTCCTAACACTGTGATTCTGTGGTTCTGTGATTCTATGTCCCTGCTCACTGCAGGGGGCTGGACAAGACGAGCTTTAAAGGTCTCTTCCATCCCAGTGCCTTCTATGATTCTGTGATCTCCTGTGGCTATTTTTGCTCTAAGGGGTTTGTCCATGAAGTTTTGACCAGGTGAGCACAGCATGGAGAGGCTGGAACTAGAGGGTACTTGAGGTCCCATCCAACCCAAACCATTCTGTGTGCTAAATGCATTTGCACACAGCTTTACTCAGTTGGCCTGGATTATTTAGGACACCTTCTTTGAGGGCTTTCATAGAATCATAGAATCATTAGGGATTGGAAGGGACCTCAAAAGATCATCTAGTCTATTCCCCCTGCCAGAGCAGGACCACCTAGCCCAATCATAGAATGAAGGGACCTCTAAAGGTCATCTAGTCCAGCCTCCCTACACAGCAACAACTTGACCCAGGTCAGTCCGCTCAGAGCCTCATCAAGCCTGACCTTAAATGACTCCAGGGATGGGCCCCCACCACCTCGCTGGGCAGCCCATTCCAGCCATCAGCCACCCTCACACTGAAGAACTTGTTTCTATTATCCAGCCTCTCCTTTCCCAGCTGGAACCCATCGCTCCTTGTCCCATCCATACAAACCCTATTGAAAAGACCTTCCCCTGCCTTCACATTGGACTCCCTCAGGTACTGGAAGGTCAAAAGAAGGTCCCCCTGGAACCTTCTTTTCTCCAGACTGGCCACGCTCCAATCTGTCTGCATCCTTCTTGTGCTGGGGACTCTACAGAATCACAGAACATTAGGGATTAGAAGGCATCTTGAAAGATCTTCTAGCCCAATCCCCCTGACACAGCAGGATCCCCTAGATCCAATCTCACTGTGAAGAAGTTCCTTCTCAGATTGATGTGGAACCTCCTCTGCTCCAGCTCACACCCGCTGCCCCTTGTCCTGTCACGGGGTGCCCCTGAGCAGAGCCTGGCTCCTTCCTCCTGACCCTTCACATATTGATCAACATTCATGGGGTCACCCTTCAGTCTCCTCTTCTCCAAGCTCAAGAGATCCAGCTCCTTCAGCCTTTCCTGAGATGAAGAAGTTCCTGAGAGAAGAGAGGTGTTCTACTTCCTTCATCATCTTCGCTGCTCTCTGCTGGACTCCCTCCAGCAGCTCTGTGTCCTTCTGGAACTGAGGGGCCCAGAACTGGACACAAGACTCCAGATGTGGTCTCAGCAGGGAAGAGTAGAGGGGTAGAAGAACCTCTCTTGATCTGCTAACCATCCCCATTCTGATCCAGCCCAGGATGCTCTCAGCCCTCTTGGCCACAAGGGCACACTGATGGCTCCTGGCCATCCTGCTGCTCCCACCCCAGTCCCTTCCTCCTACACTGCTCTTCAGAATTGGACATGACAGTCCAGGTGAAGTCTCACCAGGGCAAAGCAGAGGGGCAGAATTACCTGTCTTGACCCACTGGCCACAGTTCTTGTGATGCAGCCCAGAATGGGACTGGTCTTCTGGGCTGCAGTCGCACACTGGTGGTTCATGGCCAGGTTTTCATCCACCTGCACCCAAAAGTGCCTTTCCACAGGACTGCTCTCCAGTAGATCCTCTCCCAGCCTGTACTGATGACACTGGTTACCCTGGCCCAGGTGCAGGACTCTGCTCTGGGCCTTGTTGAACCTCATAAGGTTCATCTGTGCCCACGTGTCCAATCTATCCAGGTCCCTCTGGATGGCATCCCATCCCCAGGCAGACCAGCTGCACCCCCAGCTTGGTATCATCAGAAAACTTGCTGAGGGTGCCCTCAACGCCTCTGTCACCGTCATTTATGAATAGATTGAACAACACTGGTCCCAGTACAGACCCCTGTGGGACACCACCTGTCACCTTAAAGATCATCCACGGTGCCTACGCTGGTCAGTGTTTCATCTCCAAACTACAAGCCAAGTATTTGATAATAAACCCCAGAGAGCTGAATAACCTGTGGCCATGCTGAGAAGGTCAAGTCTGGCAACCACCTAGGTCCTGCACCCTGTGATGTCAGTGTCTGTGGCCACGTCCACACTGGGCTGGTTGCCTTGGCCTCATTGGGTTTGTTTTATCTGGGAAGGCAGTTTGCAGTGGTGGAAAGCACCCAATCCAGGTGAGATAAGGTGTTCCTGCAGGAAAGAGCTGCCTCCTGCACCCAAACTCCTCCACAGAGCCAAGTTCTGAATAAGATCCCAACCAGGATAAAAATCAATAAAAATATTAAGCTGGTAGAGATTCCTCTTCAGCAACATTTAGACATCACAGAGCTTCAGGGGTTTGGAAGGGAAAGATCACCCAGCCCAATCCCCCTGCCACAGCAGGATCCCCTAGATCCAGTTGCACAGGAACATGTCCAGGTGGGTTTGAAACATCTCCAGACAAGGAGACTCCACAACCCCCTGGGCAGCCTGGGCTGTCCCAGTGCTTTTTCTTTAATACCTCATACAGTTCAGTGAAGGTGAGGGAGATATGCTTGCAGAGAAGAACCTGTTCCAGACACTTCCATCATGCCTTAACACTGGGTATGATGAAGGGCTTTCAGAACAGCTCAGAGGACGTTCAACACTTGCAGGAGTCAAGTCTACTCTGTACTTCACATGTTTTTCCCTTGAGAAAGATCTAAGTGACTGAAAGGTCAATAAAGAAGCTCCCATTGACTTAGGGGAGCATTGGATCACAGAATCAGAGAACATTAGGGGTTGGAAGGGGCCTCAAAAGACCATCCAGACCAATCCCCCTGCCACAGCAGGATCCCCTCGATCAAGTCGCACAGGAACGTGGCCAGGTGGGTTTTAAACGTCTCCAGAGGAGGAGACTCAGACTGAAAGTAGCCTCAACCACTGGACCCCAGACTACTCACTCTTTAATTTCAATCCACTCCCAAGCCTGTTGGGGACTGTTCCAGTCATCTATCAAGACAAATATTTTCTTTAGAAGACTGGGACTAAGCAGTGAGGACAGGAATCAGTCTGTGTCAAGGTGTCCCTGTCTTTCCACTCTTTTGAAGTACGGAGACAGCTGATCATAGAATCACAGAATCATTAGGGACTGGAAGGGACCTCGAAAGATCATCCAGTCCAATCCCCCTGACACAGCAGGATCACCCAGACCAAGTCACACAGGAACACATCCAGGCAGGCCTTGAACATCTCCAGTGAAGGAGACTCCACAACCACCCTGGATAGTAGTTTCCATCGCTCTGTCACCTTCACTCAGAAGAATTTCCTTCTCACATTGATGTGGAACCTCCTCTGTTCCAGTTTACACCCACTGCCCCTTGCCCTATCACTAGATGACACTGAGCAGAGCCTGGCTCCATCCTCCTCACACCCATCCTTCACATATTTATAGACATTAATGGGGTCACCCCTCAGTCTCCTCTTCTCCAAGATAAAGAGCCCCAGCTCCCTCAGCCTCTCCTCATAAGGGAGGTGCTCCACCTCCTTCATCATCCTCGTTGCCCTATGCTGGACTCCCTCCAGAAGCTCCACATCCCTCTGGAACTGAGAGGCACCATCCTCCTGATGTGGTCTCACCAGGGCAGAGCAGAGCGGGAGAAGAACCTCTCTTGATCTGCTAACCACCCCCGTTCTGATCCACCTCAGGATGCTGTTGGCCCTCTTGGCCACAAGGACACACTGCTGGCTCATGGTCATCCTGCTGTCCACCAGGACCCCCAGGTCACTTTCTCCTAAACTACTCTCCAGCAGGTCAGTCCCCAGCCTCTACAGTACACTCCAGCAGTCACACACATGGTTATGCACCCAACCTCTGCGATGACCAAGGCATGTTGACAGTAGGGTACCTCAATTGTGACCAAGCTCCATGGGGTCCTGCTACAGGAAGCTGCGTGTCAGGTCCAGCTCTACCCAGCACCACATTCATGCTGCCTGCATGTGCAGCTGCTCCCAGAGCATCTGAAGGAACAACTGAAAGTAGAGGCTCACCCAGATAAATGTGGGCTTGTGGGGAAACCTGGGCAGCATCTCTTTGCCACACAGGGAACCTAGGAGGTTCCATATAAATATCAAAGGAACTTCTTCACAATGGAACAGGCTGCCCAAGGTGGGTTGTGGAGTCTCCTTCTCTGGAGACATTGAAAACCCACCTGGATGTGTTCCTGTGTGACTGAGTCTAGGTGGTCCTGCTGTGTCAGGGGGATTGGACTGGATGATCTTTTGAGGTCCCTTCCAATGATTCTATGATTCTATGAAAATCACAAATGAGCAGTTTAGGTCTGGGGTTGAGCTTTCTGTTTAAAGAAAAGTACTGGCATCTACCTGAAGAGGAAGCCCTCCCATCTCAGGATGTCTTCTTGTGGTACCTCCAACACGGGAATGGTGCCTAACACCGAGCTTGCTCTGGCTCAAAGCAAATAAGAGGACAGTGGTGCTCTGGAAGAGGGAGAGAAGTACCTTGTGTCATAATGTCATAGAATCACAGAATGGTGGGCGTTGATGGAAGATCTGAGGATCACTTAGTCCAACTCCCTGCTAGAGCAGATTTTCCTAGAGCAGATCCCTCAGGAATATGTCCAGGTGGGTTTGGGATGTCTACAGAGTCAGAGACTCCACATCCTCTCTGGGTAGCCTGGGCCAGGGCTTTGTTCCAGTCTATGCCCAGTGCCCCTTGTAGTGTTGATGAGCACCACCAACGAGAGTCTGGTCCCTCTGGTGTTCTGACACTCACCCTTACAAGCATTGGTAAGATCCCCCACCAGTCTCTTCTCCAGGCTAAGCAGCCCCATTTCCCTCAGCCCCACAAGGAATCCTCCTGATCATCTCAGTGGCTCTGCACTGGACTCTCTCCAGTAGCTCCCTGTCCTTCTTGAACTGGACACAGGACTGCAGATGGTCCCAGCCTCCTGACTCTCTCTTTAGATACCTACAAGCTTTGATGAGATCTTCTCTCAGTCTCCTCTCCAGGCTGAACAGCCCCAGCTCTCTCAGTCTCTCCTCCCAAGGAAGTTGCTCCAGTCCCCTGATTATCTCAGTGACTGTACTGGACTCTCTCCAGTAGCTCGCTGTCCTTGAATTGGAGAGACCAGAACTCAAGATGACCAGATGCAGCCTCACCAGGGCAGAGTAGAGGGCAAGGAAAGCCTCCCTTGACCTGCTGATCACAATCTTCTCAATGCACCCCCAGAGACCACTGGCCTTCTTGGCCATAAGGACCCATTGCTGGCTCATGGTCAGCCTGTGGTCCACCAGCACCCCCAGGTCCTTCTCATAGAATCACAGATTCATAGGATCATCCAGGTTGGAAAAGGGCCCTGGGATCATCGAGTCCAACCCTACTCTACAAGTTTACCTCGAAACCACATCCTCCAGCACTACATCTAAGTGACTTTTAAACTCAACCACTCTCCAGCAGCACCCTTTGTGGATGGTACCCAATGGATAACTGCTGTGTGGTTTAGCCCAAACCACAGCTGTAAACATCTGCAGGGCTCTGCTGGCCACCTCTCTGTTGGTCTGTTCCATGCAGTTAATTCACCGGTTTCTTATGGAGGAAATGTCATAGGTCATTGTCCCAGGTACCAGTCTAGGCTGGGGACTGACCTGTTGTAGAGCAGTGAAGGAGAAAGGGACCCGGGGGTCCTGGTGGACAGCAGGATGGCCATGAGCCAGCAATGTGCTCTTGTGGCCAAGAGGGCCAACAGCATCCTGGGGTGGATCAGAAGGGGGGTGGTTGGCAGAACAAAAGAGGTTCTTCTCCCCCTCTACTCTGCACTGGTGTGACCACATCTGGAGTATTGTGTCCATTTCTGGGCTCCTCAGTTCAAGAGGGATGTGGAGCTGCTGGAAGAAGTCCAGTGTAGGGCAATGAAGATGATGAAGGAGGTGGAGCACCTCCCTCATGAGGAGAGGCTGAGGGAGCTGGGGCTCTTTATCTTGGAGAAGAGGAGACTGAGGGGTGACCTGATTAATATCTACAAATATGTGAAGGGTGGGTGTCAGGAGGATGGACCTGGGCTCTTCTCAGTGTCATGTAGTGATAGGACAAGGGGCACTGGGTGTCAGCTGGAACAGAGGAGGTTCCACATCAATATCAGAAGGAACTTCTTCCCTGTGAGGGTGACAGAGCACTGGAACAGGCTGCCCAGGGGGGTTGTGGAGTCTCCTTCACTGGAGATGTTTAAGACCCACCTGGATGTGTTCCTGTGTGACTTGGTCTGGTTGATCCTGCTGTGTCAGGGGGATTGGACTGGATGATCTTTCGAGGTCCCTTCCAATCCCCAATGATTCTGTGATTCTGTAAGGGCTGTGGACACCCCAACCCCTGCCAAACAATCTCCAAGGGGTGTGTAGAGGTGCTTTGGTGCTGTTTGGTAACCAGCTCAGCCATGAGGCAGGAGGAGCTGGAACTGTTTTTCAGCTCTCTGGAGGTGTCAGACTGTGTTGATGTTGTCTTGAAACACCATCCTGGAGCACACGGATGTGTTCTGTGGGAAAGTATTGACGACAAAGGAGCCTCCACCCTGGAGCACCACTCCTTCTCTGATCACAAAGCAGAGGTAACCACATTTATTTTCTCAAGATAACTCAGCGCAGCTGCCAGGTCAGCTCCAGCCCTGCAGTGAGGACCTTTTGCAGATCCACAGAGAAGCGGAAGTATGGGGAGAGATGGGTGCTGCAGAACATCACTGATGATGTCCTCTTGCCCACATTGCAGTGAGGAACAGCTGCACCAGACTGCCAGAAAGACCACAATGGATGGTTTGAAACCCAACCCTAAAACACTGGTCACCAATTAACAGCTTGATGACAGCTCCTCCCTCGCTGCTCTCAGTGTGAAGAGCCAGGCCAGTCTGCATAACACCCAAAAGGCAAAGATGGGGCTCAGATTTGCTGTGGTCCATAGTTTTCCCATGGCCAGAAGCCATGTCAGCTTGGTGAGGTTCCCTTGCTTGGAGAGCAAGCCCTCTCCACCCAGCGCACTACAGGAGACCCTAAGGGACAGTGGTTTCTGAGAGCATGATAAAGGAACTTTCACTAGCAGAATCACAGAGCGTTAGGGGTTGGAAGGGACCTCCAAAGATCATCCAGTCCAAATCCCCCTCCACAGCAGGATCCCCTAGATTGAGTCATAGAATCATTATCATTAGGGATTGGAAAGGACCTCCAAAGATCATCCAGTCCAATCCCCCTGACACAGCAGGATCCCCTAGACCAAGTCACACAGGAACACATCCAGGTGGGTTTTAAACATCTCCAGAGAAGAAGACTCCACAACCCCCCTGGGCAGCCCCTTCCAGTGCTCTGTCACCCTCACTGGGAAGAAGTTCCTTCTCAGGTTGATGTGGAACCTCCTACCAGAGTAAATGCAGATGCAGTCCAGGGCACAACATAAACTCTAGCAGGCTTCTAGGTGGAGTCCAGCTGTGTCTCCTGCTTTACCAGATAGAAGGGGAAAGGAACTGCTTAACAAAAGGATGGTGACTAAAGCCTCTCTTTGATCCACCTCCACACTTTGTTGACTGGCTGCAAACAGAAGAGATTATTCTGCCCCAATAAAAACCGGGGCGAGCAATCAGCGCAGGCAAATGACGTGAGCAACCAGTCTGAAGCCCTTCAGACCAGCTTCACTTTCACACAAGATCTCAGCAGCACGATGCTGACACAAGGACCTCCAGCAGTCCCGAGGTAATCCTGAAATTCGTGATCCTAATCTGCTCTAGATTAAAATGAGTATCCTGTGTGACTTGGTCTAGGGGATCCTGCTGTGTCAGGGGGATTGGACTGCATGGTCTTTTGAGGTCCCTTCCAATCCCTAAGGACTGGATCTAGGGGATCCTGCTCTGGCAGAGGGATTGGACTGGATGGTCTTTGGAGGTCCCTTCCAATCCCTAAGGACTGGATCTAGGGGATCCTGCTCTGGCAGAGGGATTGGACTGGATGGTCTTTGGAGGTCCCTTCCAATCCCTAATGACTGGATCTAGAGGATCCTACTGTGGCAGGGGGATTGGACTGGATGATCTTTCGATGTCCCTTCCAATCCCTGATGTTCTGTGACTCTGTTTTGTCTAGTTTTCTAAATCATTTAAGCTGAAGGGTGAACCTGAGGTGATGTGACAAAAAGAGGTTCTGTTGTGGGAGGCTGAAGGAATCAGGTCGTCTTCTAGTCTCCATTACACTCAGCCCAGATCTTCACCAGAGGAAATTCCACAGGAGATGCTGAAACAGCTGCTGGACCAACATAGGATGAGGGGAAATGGCCTCAAGTTGTGTCAGGAGAAGGTGTAGATTGGATCTTAGGAGAGATTCTTTGCTGAGAGAGTGGCTGGGCACTGGAACAGGCTGCCCAGGGAGGTGGCGGAGTCACCGTCTCCCTGGTGGTGTTTAAAAACTGAGTACCTGGATCACATGAATCCATGATCTAGGGGTTAGGGAGCTCTTGGGTTGAGGCTGGACTTGATGATCCTGGAGCTCCTTTCCAGCCAGGATGATGCTATGATTCCATGTCAGGTTACTCACAGCCCTGCGCCCTGATGGACACGAGGCAACGACTCCACAACATTTCTGCAAAACCCCTGCCCAGGCTTTATAAGTGTCAGAGCTGTTGCAGATCCTCCTGATTCATGTTAACTGGAGGGGTCGTGGTTGTAGCAGCAGGACAAGGGGTGATAGTTAAACTAAAAGAGGGAGATTCAGACTGGAGAGGAGAACAAGATCGTTGCTGCTGAAGGTGGGGAAAGCCTGGCCCAGGTTGCCCAGAGAAGTGGGAGAAGCCCCATCCCTGGAACCATCCCAGGTCAGGTTGGACCTCAGGGCTCTGAGCAACCTGCTCTGGTTGGGGATGGCCCTGCTCCCCTCAGGGGATTGGACTGGATGAGTGTTGAAGGTCTCTTCCAACCCAAACCGGTCTAGGACTCTATAGTTCTCTGTCACATGCAGTGACACAGTTCAAGAGGGATGTGGAGCTGCTGGAGAGGGTCCAGCGTAGGGCAGCGAAGATGATGAAGGAGATGGAGCACCTCCCTTATGAGGAGAGGCTGAGAGAGCTGGGTCTCTTGAGCCTGGAGGAGACTGAGGGGTGACCTCATTAATGTCTACAAATATGTGAAGGGAGGATGGAGCTGGGTGTCATGTTCTCGGTGTCATGTAGTGATAGGACGATGGGCAATGGTTGTAGGCTGGAACATAGGAGGTTCCACATCAACCTGAGAAGGAACTTCTTCACGGTGAGGGTGACGGAGCACTGGAACAGGCTGCCCAGGGGGGTTGTGGAGTCTCCTTCTCTGGAGATGTTCAAGGCCCACCTGGATGTGTTCCTGTGTGACTTGGTCTGGGTGATCCTGCTGTGTCAGGGGGATTGGACTAGATGATCTTTTGAGGTTCCTTCCAATCCATAATGATTCTGTGATTCTATGACAAGAGGGAATGGCCTCAAGTTAGATTGGACATCATGAAAAATTTCTCCAGGGGTTGGAACAGGGTGCCCAGGGAGGATGTGGTGTCACCAACCCTGGAGGTGTTCAAAAAATGAGTAGATATGGCCCTGGGTTTAGTGGGCTGGTTTGATGGCCAGACTGGATGATCTTGGAGGTCTCTTCCAACCTTAATGATTCTGTGATTCTATGAACATTACGACCAGAAATCTGCGTATCCCACATGCAAGGTGACAACTGAATCTGGCCAAGTTCTACCACTCTATGACTGAAGCATTAGCTTTTGTCATAGGACCGTTCAGGTTGGGAAAGACCTTCAAGATCATCCAGTCCAACTGTCCCAAGCCCACCACTAAACCAGTTGTCTAAGCTCTAGATCTCCACAACTGTAAAACATGGCCAGAGGTGGCAATTCAACCCCCTCCCAGGGCTGCCTGTTCCAAGGCCTGAGGACCCTTTCCAGAGTGAATTTTCTCCTGATGGCCAACCTCCGTTTCCCGTGGGGCAGCTTGAGCCTATTGAGATGTGCTGCAGGCTCTGACTGACGTAGGACCAACAGCCAGCCTCAGTTTCCCCTGTCTCCACAGTAGGTTAATGTTCCATCTCTGCCACGGTCCTTGCTGTGAAGGACGTTCTTTGCCTTAAGAGAAATGCTCAGGGTTTGGACATCGGGTTAGACTCAGCCTTTCAGATCAGTCCCTTAACCCATCGTGCTTTGGCTCCTGGTCTGCAGGGGACAGCAGAACATATCTCACGAGGAAGTTGTGAAGATAATCCTCGTCAGAGATGGTGAAGTGCTCAGACATCATAAACGGGTCTCAAATTAATGTGATGGGTTTGAGCACTGAGCTGCCATCTGAATGTCTGTTGGGTTTCTCTTTCAGGATGACTTGTGCTGATGATGAAGATTTCCATGACATGATGGTTTCCGAGGAAGAAGGTGTGTCTTGCCCTCCTGTTTGTTTTCCTTGGAGCTGTAGATCAGTTTTTCAGGGTTCGTTTGTGTGGTGGCACCAGGCAACCGCAGTGTTATCAGTGACACGAGATTAGCAGGTACAGAGGGTGGAACGGCCTCGAAAGGGGTCAATGATAGGTTGGGGACTGACCTGTTGGACAGCAGCATAGCAGAGGACATGGGGATTCCTTTCCTGGGGGTCCTGGTGGACAGCAGGATGGTCAGGAGTCAGCAATGGGGCCTTGTGGCCAAGAAGGCCAACGGCACCCTGGGATTGATCAGAATGGGGGTGATCAGTAGATCAAGAAAGGTTCTTCTCGTTCTTCTCTAATCTGTCCTGGAATCCTGTGTCCCTCAGTTCCAGAAGGACACAGAACTGTGGGAGAGAGTCCAGCACAGAGCCACAGAGGTGATGGAGGGAGGGGAGCATCTCCGTGATGAGGAAAGGCTGAGGGAGCTGGGGCTCTTGAGCTGGGAGAAACAGAGACTGAGGGGTGACCCCATGGATGTTGATCAATATGTGAAGGGTGGGTGTCAGGAGGATGGAGCCAGGCTCTGCTCAGGGGCACCCAGTGATAGGACAAGGGGCAGCGGGTGTGAGCTGGAGCAGAGGAGGTTCCACATCAATGTGAAAAGGACCTTCTTCCCAGTGAGGGTGACAGAGCCCTGGAAGAGGCTGCCCAGGACAGTTTTGGAGTCTCCTTCTCTGGAGACATTTAAAACCCACCTGGACGTGTTCCTGTGCTAATTGATCTAGGGTGTCCTGCTGTGCCTGTGGTGACCTGGGCTTGTTTCACAAAGGGTTGCAGTCCTAGAAGCTCTCTGTTGACCTGTGGTTGCCCTGCTCTTTTCAAGGTTCACCACCATCTACTTACGAGATCACTATGGTGTCTCTCAGTGGAATCCTTTTACTGCTGGTTGCCATCAGCGTAGCAATCAGTGTTCTCCGGAGGTGAGTGCTCGCAGCAGGAGATGCTAGCCAGGGCAGCCAAGGATGTGCTGCCCGCAGCAGGGGACAACAATGGTGGCTGGGGAATGCTGGGGGGATGTTTGGGAAATATCAGTCTAGATCCATGGCATCATCAAATCATTTAGATTGGAAAAGACCTTGAAGACCAGTTCCATTGGTATCCACAAGACTACAACCAACCCATGTCCCTCACACCACATATCTATGGCTTTCCAGCCCCTCCAGACATGGGAATTTCAACTGGACAGCCTAGGCCTGACCTTGGTAACCCTTATAGGGAAGAAACTGTTCTTCAGGGCCAAACTAAACCTCCCTTGGCACAGCTTGAGGCCACTTCCTCTCGTCTTGTTGGGAAAAGAGACTGAAGCCCACCTCACTTCAACCTGCTTTCGAGTTGTCAGGAGCAAGAAGGTCTCTCCTGAGCCTCCTTGTTCTTCAGGCTGCTCCTCATGGGCTTTGTTGTCTAGACCCTTCTCTGGCTTCACTGCTCTTTAGGGCAATGATATTTGTTTTATATCTGGACAAAATTCTTCTCCCCCTCCCCAGGTTTTATCGAAATCCACATTTACATAAATTGTAAATTTATTGGGGAAAACAAAGAGATAAAATATATTCTCACCAATTTCAGTTTCGATTTCTTTCAAGAACAGGCTGAAGCCAAAGGAAGAGGGACACTCTTTGAGATGTTTATTAAATACAGTGAGAAACCAAAGCCTAAGTTCTGAGAAAGCTCTTCAAACAAAAATTGAGTTGAGCATTGTTTTGAGAGCAACTAACCACAAGAACCCCCTGCAGCTCCAGACTGGGGGTGGAGGGGCTGGAGAGCAGCCTGGCAGGGAGGGAACTGGGAGCACTGGGTGACAACTGGCTGAACAGGAGCCAGCAGGGTGCCCAGGTGGCCCTCAAGGCCAATGGCATCCTGGCTTGGATCAGCAATAGTGTGGCCAGCAGGACTGGGGATGTCATTCTCCCCCTGCACTGGGCACTGGGGAGGGCTCCCCTCCAGTACTGAGGGTAGTGCTGGGCTCCTCACTTCAAGAAAGAAATGGAGGGGCTGGGGTGGGTCCAGAGGAGCAACGAGGCTGGGGAAGGGACTGGAGGGAAAGGCTGATGGGGAGAGGCTGAGGGAACTTAGGGTGTTTAGAGAAAAGGAGACTCAGGGGGGACCTTTTGCCTCTCTCTCCCTGTAGAGAGGTTGTAGTCAGGAGGGGGTCAGGCTCTTCTCCCAGGCAGCCAGCATCAGGACGAGAGGGAAGGATCTCAAGCTGCCGAGGGAGGCTTAGGTTGGGTGTTAGGAAGCCCCTTCCTCACGGAAAGGATGATCAGAGCCTGGAATGGACTGCCCAGGGCAGTGGTGGAGTCCCCATCCCTTGAGGTGTTGAAGGCCAGCCTGGCTGTGGCCCTTCATGCCCTGGTCTGGCTGCTGGGCTCATGTTAGGTCCTGGTTTGGACTGGCTGAGCTCCGAGGGCCTCTCCAGCCTCAGCCATTCTGTGATGGGTCATGAGAAGAGGTTTATGTTAAACAGCAGAAGATGAAGGGAAAAGGAACCCATAACATGAGCTCCACCCTCAGATGTCAGAGCCATACTGTCATTAATTATAGCTCATTACCAGCTGGAACTGGTTCAAAACACAAACAGCTCTCCATGTTAGTCCAACACCTAACGTCTCGGTTTGCTCTGTCACTGTTGGGCCAGGCGCTGCACGTCAAACTATTCCTCCAAAGATCTGAGGACACCTGTGGTGGTGGAGAACGTCATCGTGATGAAGAGAAGCTCCAATAAGGTTTCAACGGCGGATGTGAAGGGGCCCGTGTGTATAAACTGCGTTTCTGAGAAGACATCCTTGGAGCCTGCTGCTCCTGAAGAGGCAGTTTTTGAGTTGCCCTTCTTCTCCTGTGCTGTGTCGATAAAACCTCCCGACTCAGTACCGCAGCAGTGATGTCCCACAGCTTCTTCCACCCTTTGCTTCCATCTGCAGAGAAAAGTGGGTGAAGAACCCTGGGGATAGTCGGTGGTGAGGGGGTGGATTGACGTGATGGACCCTTTGTTCCCTCCACCGTAGCTTTGGACTGTGAACTCCTGCCTGACCAGTATTAGAAATGCAGTAAATCTGAGTTTTTTACTGGAAGCTGAGAAAAATGTAGATTTCTTTACCTTTCCCATGCAGCTGGATCTCGGGGATCCTGCTGTGGCAGGGGTTGGACTGGATGATCTTTCAAGGTCCCTTCCGATCCCTAATGTTCTGTGGTTCTGTGATTGTCTCCACGACGCAATGTAGACACCAACATCCATCCGTGTTATCTCTTTCTGTGGGGTGAGCCATGGGAATTAAACACCGGGACAGGGGATTCCTCATAATTTCTGCAAAGATTTCCCAACTCCTCTGACTCACACGCGAGGGCCCCACAGGCTGCATGTGGTTTCCTGCTGCCAGAATGACTCCATGGCTGCTGGACAGAGTGCAACCTCTTAAATCACAGGGTTTGTGGTGCATTTTGCTTTTAATCTGCCCATTTTTACAGCCTGAAGGAAGGTAGTGTCTATTAATCTTTAAACTGAGTGCTGTAGCTTTCCTGGCACAGACGAGCGCTGGATCAGAACAGGGGGGTGGTTAGCAGATCGAGAGAGGTTCTCCTTCGCCTCTACTCTGCCCTGGTAAGACCACATCTGGAGTGTTGTGACCAGTTGTGGGCCCCTCAGTTCCAGAGGGATGTGGAGCTGCTGGAGAGAGTCCACCATAAAGTAACGAGGATGATGAGCATAGAGCAACAGGGATGATGAAGGAAGAGGAGGACCTCCCTTATGAGGAGAGGCTGAGGGAGTTGGGTGTCTTGGGCTTGGAGAAGAGGAGACTGAGGGGTGACCTCATTAATGTCTATAAATGTTTGAAGGGTGGGTGTCAGGAGGGTGGAGCCAGGCTCTGCTCAATGTCATCTAGTGATAGGACAAGGGGCAATGGTTGTAAGCTGGAACATAGGAGGTTCCACATCAACCTGAGAAGGAACTTCTTCCCAGTGAGGGTGATGGAGCACTGGAACAGGCTGCTCTGGGTGGTTGTGGAGTCTCCATCACTGGAGATGTGTTAAAACCCACCTGGATGTGTTCCTGTGTGACTTGGTCTAGGTGATCCTGCTCTGGCAGGGGGTTGGACTAGATGATCTTTCAAGGTCCCTTCCAATCCCTAATGATTCTGTGACTCTATGATAATTTTTCTATAGTAATTTTCTATCCTGAACAACTTTCTTGTCCTAACTCCTTAATTTCCATAGAAATAGATGGGAAGTTGCAGAAGGAAGCAAGAAAGAAACTAATTGACCAGCAGATATTCATCCACAAGGTGTCTGGTACAGCCAGTTCATCCTTCGTAGTCACACACCACAGAGCACTGAAAGTATCTGCAGGATCATGGAGGATCTTAACAGTCACCAGCAGGGTGGATGTGTTGTTGGCATCAGTGAGGTCTAAACCTAGTGGCTTCAGCTAGCCTCAGTGGAAGTGCTGGTCTCAGGACTCTTGTTTTCAAACAGGAGACATAAGACTGAGGGAGGTGGACCTCTTCAGTTCAGAAAAAAGGAAACTGGAGGGTGACCTCATTAATGTTGATAAATATGTGAAGGGTGGGTGTCAGGAGGATGGAACCAGGCTCTGCTCAGGGGCACCCAACGATAGGACAAGGGGCAGCAGGTGTGAGCTGGAACACAGGAGGTTCCACATCAGTCTGAGAAGGACCTTCTTCCCAGTGAGGGTGACAGAACCCTGGATGGTACTGCCTATGGGGGGCTTTGGAGTCTCCTTCTCTTGAGACATTTAAAACCCTCCTGGACATGTTCCTGTCTGACTGGCTGTAAGGGATCTTGCTGTAGGAGGAGGACTGGACTGGATGATCTTTTGAGGTCCCTTCCAAACCCTAATGTTCTCTGAACGCTGTGAATCCAAGATCCAAGTGAATGAAAAGAGAGGCTACAGCCTCTGAATGGGCTCCTCTTCCAGGCTCAAGTTAGACTAGCTCTTCCCTGGGGAAGTGGTTGGCCCCAGTGGGACACACTGTGACACCACCTCACCCTGGTGAGCTCCTGCAGGTGATGATCATAGAACAGAGACAAGGCAGGCACAGGAACACAAGGCTCTATCAGACAGATTCACACAGGCTTTAGGCATTCATAGACTCATTGAATCATTCTGGTTGGAGAAGACCCTTGGAATCGCCGAGTCCAAACACCAATCCTACTGTACAAGTTCACATTTAAAACAGATCTCCAACACTACATCTAACTGACTTTTAAACTCACCTAGGATGGGGACTCAACCACCACCCTGGGCAGCCCTGTCCAGGGCCTGACCACTCTCTCCAGGAAGAATCTCTTCCTGATGCCCAATTTAAACCTCCCCTGTTGAAGCTTGAAGCCCTTCCCTCTGCTTCTGTCACTAATGACCTGTGAGAAGAGCCCAGCACCAACATCTCTGCAGGGTCCTTTCAGGTAGCTGTAGAGAGGGATGAGGTCTCCCCTCAGCCTCCCCTTCCTCAAACTAAACAGCCCCAACTCTCTCCATCGCTCCTCATCACATTGATTCTCCAGGGCCTTAACCAGCTCCACCGTCCTCCTCTGCCCTCAGTCCATCACCTGGAGGTCTCCCTTGCACTGAGGTGCCCAAAACTAGACCCAGTTCTCAAGGTGTAGCCTCACCAGTCAAATCTATCTTAACTTGAGTAAGGCGTTTGACACAGTCTCACACAGCATCCTCGCAACCAGACTGAGGCAGTGTGGTCTGGATGACTGGGTAATGAGGTGGATCGTGACCTGGCTGCAGGATAGAAACCAGAGACTAGTGGTCAATGGGACGGAGTCTAGTTGGAGGCCTGGATCTAGTGGAGTGCCCCAGGGATCGGTGCTGGGACCGGTCCTGTTCAATCTATTCATTGATGACTTTGATGAGGGATTGGCGTGCACTGTCAGCAAGTTTGCTGATGACACAAAGCTGGGAGGTGTCACCAACACCCCAGCAGGCTGTGCTGCCATTCAGCAGGACCTGGACAGGCTGGAGAGCTGGGCAGGGAGGCACTGAATGAACTAGAACAAGGGCAAGTGTAGAGTCTTGCATCTGGGCAAGAACAACCCCACATACCAGTATAGGTTGGGGAATGACCTGTTGGAGAGCAGCATAGCACAAAGGGACCTGGGGGTCCTGGTGGCCAGCAGGATGGCCAGGAGCCAGCAGTGTGCCCTTGTGGCCAAGAAGGCAAACAGCATCATGGGGTGGATCAGAAGGGGTTTGGGTAGTAGATCAAGAGAGGTTCAACTCCCTCTCTACTCTGCACTGCTGAGACCACATCTGATGTACTGTGTCCAGTCCTGGGCCCCTCAGTTCCAGTAGGACACAGAGCTGCTGGAGAGAGTCCAGCACAGAGCCACAGAGATGATGAAGAGAGTGGAGCATCTCTCTGCTGAGGAATGGCTGAGGGAGCTGGGTCTCTTGAGCTTGGAGAAAAGACTGAGAGAAGAACCCATGAATGTTGATAAATACGTGAAGGGGGGGCGTCAGGAAGGTGGAGCCAGGCTCTGCTCAGTAGCATCTAATGATAGGACAAGGGCCACTGGGTGTGAGCTGGAACAGAGATTTCATATAAATATGAGAAGGAACTTCTTTCCAGTGAGGGTGAGGGATCAGTGGAAAGGGCTGCCCAGGGAGGTTGCGGTGTCTCCTTCTCTGGAGATGTTTAAACCCACTTGGTCATGTTCCTGTGCAACTGGTTGCAGGTGATCCAGCTCTGTCAGGGGGATAGTACTGGATGACCTTTCAAGACTCTTTCTAATCCCTAAAGTTCCGTGATTCAGTGATTCTACAACTGTATGACAATACTGAATGATAAACTGAGAGCAAAACACACCAAGGTCTTCATGATACTTCATCAGACTGAAGTTTAATCCTCTGACACCTGTAACGTGGCTTCAGACTCTCCTTCATGGTGATGGACTGCACTCTGCAGATGAAACACAACACTCCCATGAAACAAAGACATCGAGCACATGGTTTCCTTCTAATGCAGCTCTGACTGGTTTTCCCTTTCATGATGATTCAGAGCAACGACTCGTGTGGTTGCTAAGTTGCCGTGATGGATCTTACAAAGGGGAAAAATCATGTCAGGTTTCTGTAGACCTGACAGCAGCTGCTCTTTGGAAATACATCTTAATTATGGGTAAAAATACTAACCCATAACTTCTATACTTATCTTAAAAGCCTCAACTTTTTTTCCTCAGTGCCATAGCTCTAAACACTGGCTCCTCGCTGAGGTCGGGATTTATTTATAGGTCGAGTACCGTAAGGAGGTAGCTCAGGAAGTGCTAGTTGATGGTGGTGGTTGGTAGGTGGTTAGTAGACCTGCCTGTTCAGTGACCCCTCATATTTATGTGTATTTACTTATAGGATTACTGCCATAATGCCCCAAGTTATCAGAGAATCCCAGAACATTAAGGATTGAAAGGGACCTTGAAAGATCATCTAGTCCAGTCCCCCGACACAGCAGGATCACCCAGATCCAGTCACACAGGAACATGTCCAGGTGGGTTTTAAACATCTGCAGAGAAGGAGACTCCACAACCAGCCTGGGCAGCCCCTTCCAGGGCTCTGTCACCCTCACTGGGAACAAGGTCCTTCTCATATTGATGTAGAACCTCCTATGTTCCAATTAGGTCCGAGAACAAGAGGAAGATCCATTTGTGGGACAATTATATGCTCACAGATCCTTAAAAACTAGTCATGACCTTTGGGATGGAATCTTTGCTGAGAAAGACCAGCACTAACTTTCTCAGTGTTTATGGGGTTTGGTAAAAAAATCAAGATTAGAGGAGGATTTGTTTTTTTATTTATGAGAGCATGGAAAAAGGTGTGAATGATTAAAGAAAGACTTTGCAACTTTTGGGAGCTGCTAGAAATGGCTAAAACTTAAAATGTTAAAATTTAAGGGTTAGGAGGGTTGTAGTTATACCAGAATTAAGAATATAGATCATACAGACTGGTTTAGGTTGGGAGGGATCTCAGAGATCACCCAATCCCAACCCTCTGTCACAGGCAGCAACACCTCTCACCAGACCAAGGTGCCCACAGCCCCATCCAAGCTGACCTTGGACACTTCCAGGGATGATGGAGCAGCCACAACCTCCCTGGGCAACCTGTTCCAGTGCCTCAGCACCCTCACAGGGAGGGATTTCTGCCTCAGATCTCATCTCAGTCTCCCCTTTGTTAGCCTGAATCCATCCCCCTTGTCCTATCACTACATTACCTCATAAAAAGGCCCCCTCCATCTTTCCTGTAGCCCCTTCAGGTACTGGAAGCTGCTATAAACTCTCCCTGAGGCCTTGCCCAGCTACCTGAAAGGGCACTGGTGCTGGTCACTTCTCCCAAATTACTTCATTAAGGTGCTTTCCAGGTGGGCTGGTTTACTGTTACTCCACTAATAATGTTATTAGTACAACAAGTTAATTAATAACAAGTTATTAGTAGAATAAACAAGTTAATGGTAACAAGATACTAGCAGAATAAGCAATTCATTAATGAGTTATTAGTAGAATCAAAAAGTTAATAATGAGCTTTTAGTAGAATAAACAAGATAATAAGGAGTTATTACTAGCATAAACAAAGGACAATTAGTAGTAATAACAAAGTTATTAGTAGAAGAGTAAGCTAATAATAGCAAGTAATTAGTAAAATTACAAGTGAATCATGAGTTATTAGCAGAATGACAAGTGATGTCCGAGAGCCCCAAGGCAGGACATCTCTCGCCACTCAAAACATTAATCGTTAACATTGATCATTAACATTGATCATAAATATTAATAATTAACATTATCTAATCATTAACTACTAACTATGAACTTTAACCGTTAACCACTAGTATCAATCATTCAGATTTTAAGTGGGTTCCCACCTCCCCCCCAGATCAGCCACAAACAGGGGCGCTGAATGCCCGGTGGTCACGTACCCTCTTAGATCACTTCCCTGCCCCAGACGTCTCTTCACTCATCTCCATCATATTCAACATCTTTATTGACGACCTGGATGAGGGGATCGAATCTACCTTCAGTAAATTTGCAGATGACAACAGGTTGGGGGGCAGTGTCAGTCTGCTGGAGGGGAGGAAGATGCTGCAGAGAGATCTGGACAGGCTGGGTCAGTGGGCAGTGGCCAACGGGATGAGGCTGAACAGCACCAAGGGCAGGGTCCTAGCCTTTGGCCACAAGAACCCCCTGCAGCCACACTGGGGGATGAGGGGCTGAAGAGCAGCCTGGCAGAGAGGGACCTGGCAGCGCTGGGTGACAACCTGCTGAACAGTAGCCAGCAGGGTGCCCAGGTGGCCTGGAAGGCAAACGGCATCTTGGCTTGGATCAGCAATAGCGTGGCCAGCAGGAGTAGAGATGTTACTATCCCCCCCGTACTGGGCACTGGTGAGTCCTCCCCTCAGGGGCAGTGCTGGGCCACTCGAGGGAAAGTCTGATGAGGAACTGAGGAACCTGGGGGTGTTTAGCCTGGAGAACCCAGCTCCGATCTTGTACCTCCCTCTCTCCAGCTCCCTGCCGGCCACCCTGGAAGAGACGTTGCAGTCATGTTGGGGTTGGGCTTTTCCCCCAGGCAACCAGCACCAGGACGAGAGGAGCTGCGCCAGGGGAGGGTTAGGTAGGGTGTTAGGAAGCCCTTCCTCAAGTAAAGGGTGTGATGAGAGCCTGGACTGGACTGCCCAGGGCAGCGGCAGAGTGCCCATCCCTGGAGGTGTTGAAGGCCAGCCTGGCTGTGCCCAGAGTGCCCTGGGGTGGCCGCTCGGGTGATGTTAGGTCGTGGGCCGGGCTAGCTGAGCTCGTAGGGCTTCTCTGGCCTCATTAAGTCTGTTGACTTAATGTCCCTGGCTCCGCCCCAGCAGACCGCGCCCCCCGACCCACACGGTGCCTGGCCACGCCCCCTCACTAATCCCCGCCCCCAGCCTAACGACGCGCCATCGACAGCCCCAGGCTCCGCCCCCTCCTCCGAAGGCCCCGCCCTTACCCCCGTTGGCACCTCGGGACGCACGGCCGCGCCCCCTCGCGTCGCCCCGCCCTCCCCGCAGGCCCCGCCCCGCCACGTCCCTGTGCCGCCTCCCTCTTCCTGCTGCCGCCGCCGCGGCGGGCAATGGCGCTGACGCTGTACTCGCTGCTGCAGGCCGCCATCCTCTTTCTCAACGCCGTGTCGGTGCTGCATGAGGAGCGGTTCCTGCGGCACGGTGAGACCCCCGGGGGGGCCGGGGCAGTGCGGACGGGAGGTGTAGGGGGGTCGGACTGAGCACGTCCCTGTGGCATCACCCCATCACCCCCCCCCCCCCGGGGGGAGGGAGTTTCTCAGGTTTGGTTTGCCTCTGCCTTATTTTTGTTATTTTCGTTGTTTTTGTTATTTTTGTCGTTTTTATCCTTTTCCCCGTGTTTCGGCTGCTCTTTACCGGCCGCTGTGCCGGCTCCATTTCACGCCAGGGCGCTGCGGCTGCGTGAGATGGTTGCGGGCATCTCTCACCCCGAGGGATGTTTGTGTGAGGGAACTGGAGGGGGTTTGCGAGGGACTCTGGTGCCAGGACGAGGGGGATGGGTTCAGGCTGAAAGAGGGGAGATTGAGGTCAGATCTGAGGCAGAAATCCCTCCCTGTGAGGGTGCTGAGGCCCTCGAACAGGTTGCCCGAGGAGGTTGTGGTTGCTCCATCCCTGGAAGTCTCCAAGGCCAGGTTGAATGGGGCTGTGGGCAACCTGGTCTAGTGAGAGGTGTCGCTGCCCACGGCAGAGGGTTGGGATTGGGCGACCTCAGAAGTCTCTTCCTTCCCAAACCATTGTGCATCACTATATGGTCACACTTGTGCTGAGGATCAGGGAACTGCAGATCCCCACAGCTGGACACCCCTTGTTCTTTGGAACAAATCACAGTCCCACAACACACAGAGAGATCTGCACAACCCCCAGGAAACATTGTCTGCAGTGTGAGGTTTCCCTCAGGATCTGGAGTTCCTCAGTTCCTTGTTATCTGGAGTATCCTGATGTCCCCAGGTCAGGCTGAGCGTGGACTTACGGCAGGACAGCAGAGAGGGGCCCCTTTCTCCTTCTTCCCAGTTAGATTCATGTGTGTGACTGGCTCTATTTGCGGCCTTTTTGGTGCTTCCTCATGAGTAGCCACTGGAGGAAGAGGGATGTGTGGGGATGTTTGGAAAGGTCCAAGTCAGTCCTCAGCCCCAGGTGCCTTGGGACAACTTCCAAGCTCATCGGAGCGGGAAGCACTGAGGTTGGTGAGGGAGAGGATTTATCTGCCTCCCCCAGCTCGGTGCCAGCAGAGTAATATAGACAAGAAAGGGAAGAAAAAACAACCCAGGTTTCTTCTAGAGAAAAGAAACTTGCAGGCACCTTAGTGCTGCTTTGGGCATCAAGAGCTGCTCCCTTTTCTGCTCTGCTAATCCCTAGGTGGGTCACCAGGACTCAGAACTCCCTGATCTCATCACTTGGACCACACATTCTGCTTCCCCTCTGTGGAGAGGGCTTCTCCCTCGAACAGCTCTGTAAACCTTCATTTCTTCTGTCCCCAAGTCATCATCTCATACCCAACAACCATTTGCAAGAGGACAGGAGGCAGTTTGTTCAGTTTAATCTGGGCCGGTGTTTTCTCGCAGCAGGGTTTTGGGATGGGGGTTTCTTTTTTCATAATGTGTCTGGTTGCTTTTTCCTCGCAGTTGGCTGGGGAAATGACCAAGGGATCGGAGGGTTTGGAGAGGAACCAGGAATTAAAGCACAGCTCACAAATCTCATTCGATCCATACGAACTGTCATGAGAGGTAAGATGACCACCCTTTGTTGGGACATTACCAACGTTTGTCCAAACAGCTGCAGTTCCTCCTTGTGGTTTCCAACCTGCCCTTCCTTCACGTGTGGACTCTGTGTAGGAGGATGCAGATCCCAGCTACAATCCCATCAAGTGGAAAAAAACCCCGTGATCCCTGACTCTTGGCTTGTGGCACCGCTGCTGTGTCCCATCTTTCCTTGGAGTTTGGGATCCGGGGGGCAGAAGTGCAGTGATCAATCAGTGCAGTTAATTAAATTCAATGTTTGTGAAGTTCCTGATGAGGGAAATGTGATTTATAGGATTCTTAAAAGTTAAGCCAGGCTTATGTGCCTGACCCATCACGGGATGAGGCAAAACTAGACGTGAGTGGTCCTTTCCAACCCTGAGTGATTCTGATTCTGTAACTTCTCCAGTGAAGTGATCCTGCTGTGGCAGGGGGATTGGACTAGATGATCTTTTGGGGTCCCTTCCAATCCCTAATGATTCTATGAGTTTGAAACCTACTGATATTTTCACTATAAACCCCAACAAAAGTTCCCATTAGTAGGTGATGGTAACAAATCTAACCCATCTCGCCCACTACAGAGTAAAAACTGATTAACCTCATCTGCCTCACAGCAAAAGAAAAAGAGTAGAAGGTGGCTTTGAGGTCGTTTAGTTCAATTTGGATAAAAGGTTGTTAGGAATAAAGTGAAAACGTAGCGAATGTTATTGATTTTGTTGCTTTCCACTGATACCCTATTAGCATTTCTGTTGATGTTCCAGCTGATACCCTACTGATGTTTCTACTGATAACCCTTTTTACCAAAACCCTATTGGTATTTCTAATATTCCTATTGATACCCTACTAATATTTCTGCTGATAACCCTTCCTACTGACACCCTGTTGGTATTTCTGTTGATATTCCTACTGATATCCTAATGATATTTCTGCTGATACCCCTTCCAACTGTTACCCTATTGGTATTTCTAATATTCCTATTGATATCCTACTGATACCCTATTGGCATATCTGTTGATAATCCTACTGATATCCTACTTACATTCTACTGATACCCCTTTTTACTGATAGCCTATTGGTATTTCTGATATTCCTATTGATACCCTACTGATATTTCTACTGATACCCTATTGGTATTTCAAAAATGCCTATTGATACCCTACTAATTCTGCTGCTGTCCTGATCTTTGGTCCTGGCTCCTTCCACTAACCCCTGTTTTGCACAGGAAGATGAGCTGTATTTTTATAAAACCCTGATTTTTGCTCCCTAATCTCCCCAGATCACGTGAAGTGCCATCACTGTGTGACGTGGGAGCTCTCACTACTCCTCTCCTTTCTCTGCAGTGCCATTAATAGCGGTGAACTCCATCACCATCATTCTCCTCCTGTTGTTTGGTTGAAGATAACTTGGTGAAAGTCTTCCGGACATCCAAAGAAGCAAGTTGCTAGCCACCACCACTCTTGAGTTTTATGGGGATCCAGCACAGTTTTAGCTGTCAATATGACATTCGACTTTAAAGCAAAATAAAAGACACTTATTTCTATTTATCCTATTTCCTAATGTTCACTTGCAGCTTCATTAAACGAGATCATGGGACCAAAGCAACAACGCTGCAGATATATTGGACTATGACCCCTTCTGTTGCCTCACAGTGTGCGTCAGCGATGGTCTGTAGGATGTGGCTTTCACGTGTCTCCTTACTCAGGGATGAATTTCCTCCAGTTACGGTTAATTGCATGTTAAACTTCTCTGTGGTGATTAGTGTGCTGGAGCTGGGCATCTGCTTGTATTCTGAGCATCTTGGGAAACAGGAGGGGAACATTGTGCCCTTTGTTACTAAAACACCCACTTTTCAGCTGCTGCTGTTACTGCTGCTTCTTCCCCCACCCTCAGGCTGGGGGCTGAAGGATCTGGGGCTGTTCAGCCTGGAGGAGAGTGGGGGGAGACCTTACTGCTGTCTACAACTACTTGAGAGGAGGTTGCAGAGAGGTGGGGGATTGGTCTGTTCTCCCTACTGGCCAGTGACAGGACAAGGGGAAATGGCCTTAGGCTGCACCAGGGGAGGTTCAGGTTGGATGTCAGGAGGAGTTTCTTTCCTGAAACAGCTTTCAGGCACTGGAACAACTCTCCAGGGAGGTTGTTGGGTTCCTGTCCCTGGAGGTGTTGAAGGGTAGATGTTGGGGGACAGGGTTTTGTGGTGCTGATGGGGCTGGGAAAAGGTCAGACTCAATGATCTTGAAGCTCTCTTTGAGCCAAAACTGTTCTGTTCTGCTCTACGATTCTATGTTCTACGCCTGTTCCTCTGCTGAAGTGCTTCGGCTTAAATTGCTTTAGGTTAAAGTGCTGGAGGCCAGAGGAAAACTGGCAGCTTCCTTATTTTAGAACAGCTTAGTTTATCACCTCTCCTTCAGTCTTCTCCATGACCAGAGCACACAAAGATAAACTTGCACAATGGATTTAACAATCTTCAGCCACAGGGTTTGTCCAGGAGGAGAGTTTTGTTGTTGGTTGTTTCTTTTAATGAAAACTTGTAAATAAATTCTCAATTTCTAAGTTCCTCACTCTCTTTCCTAACTCTTGTCTGTGTACAGGGGGAGTATCCCAGAGCTCAGCTTTCTCCTGTTACTGTTCAGTAACTTCATCCAGAGTCACCCTTCTGACATGAAACACTTTCTTCTCTCATCCCCGAGGCACTCGCGGGTGTCACCTGTTCCCTGTGAGTGAAGCTGAAGTTTGGTTTATGTAGTGAACCTAATGAGCCGTGGTAATGCTGGCCGGAGGCAGAGTGGGATCGTGGTAGCCTTTACATTTTAAAGCAGGTAGATGTAGTGTAGATAAAGTGTTTATCATCATCTCTGTGCAGTTCAGAGGTGATGAGGCTACAGTCTGGATCGGTTACTCTTACTTCCTTGAAGCTGGACAGGAAACACGTGGAACAGATAAAACACAGGAGGTGTTTATAAAGGTCTTTGCCTTCTGGGGTTGTTTCATTTTCACAACAGGCAGTGGTAGGTGTTTGCACTGCTGATACATGACTAACTCACAGACTTGTTGAGGCTGGAGAAGCCCTCTGAGCTCAGCAAACCCAGAGCAGGACCTAACATCACCCCAGCGGCTAGACGAGGACACTAAAGGCCACAGCCAGGCTGTCCTTCACCACCTCCAGGGATGGGGACTCCACCACTGCCCTGGGCAGTCCAGTCCAGGTTCTGATCACCCTTTCCCTGAGGAAAGGCTTCCTGACATCCAACCTAACCCTCCTCTGGAGCAGCTTCAGGCCCTGCCCTGGTTGCCTGGGAGAAGAGCCTGACCTCCACCTCCCTTCAAGGAGTTGGAGAGAGGGAGAAGGTTACTCCTGAGTGTCTTCCAGGCTCAACAACCACAGCTCCCTCAGCCTGTCCCCATCAGCCTTTCCCTCCAGTCCTTTCCCCAACCTTGTGCACCTCTGGACCCGCTCCAGTCCCCCCCCATCTCTTTCTTGAACTGAGAGGCCCAGCACTGCCCGCAGTACTGGACGGGAGGCCTCCCCAGTGCCCTGTCCAGGGGCAGAATGACATCCCTAATCCTGCTGGCCACACTTATGGCTGATCCAAGCCAGGACGCCGTTGGTCTTCCAGGTCACCCAGGCACCCTGCTGGCTCGTTTTCAGCTGGTTGTCACTCAGCACTGCCATATCTCTCTGCCAGGCAGCTTTCCTGCTCCTCATGCTCCAGTCTGGAGCTGCAGGTGGTTCTTGTGGCCAAAGTATAGGATCTTGCCCTTGGTACTGTTCAACCTCACCCCGTTGGCCTCTGGCCATTGACCCAGCCTGTCCAGATCTCTCTGCAGCATCTTCCTCTCCTCCAGCAGACTGACACTGCCTCCCAACTTGGTGTCATCTACAAATTTACTGCGGGTAGTTTTGATCCCTTCATCCAGGGTCATCAATAAAGATGCTGAGTAGAATATCAATGGCGGGGGTTGGGAGGGACCTGTGGGGATTGTCTAGTCCAACCTCACTGCTAGAGCAGGTTCTTCTAGAGGAGATCTCACAGAAACACATCCAGATGGGTTTGGGATCTCTCTAGAGCAGGAGACCCCCCCCCAACATTTCTGTGCAGCCTGGGTCATGGCTGTTACCCTCACCATGAAAAAGCTTTTCCTTAAGTTCCAACTGAACCTCCTGTGTTCCAGTTTGTGTCCAGTGCCCCTTATCCTGTCACACTGGGTTGGAGCACGACTTGTGGCTCATCCCTTCCATATCTGTTGAGACACCATTTCTTACTAAAAGAAAAGCCAGTGCTTAAGATCAACAGCCTTAAAAATGGGCAAAATGTGGTTTCCCCCCATCTTCCTGTCCTCTCAGAAAGGCTGAAGCTTCAGCCCGTGCCTCAGAGCATTTGGGCAGAGCATTTCCAAACCAGCTGGGCACGTGCAGGGGAAACTGGAGCAGTGGTTCTGTGCAGCAGGACCCCTGCATGTAAGGCAAAACTGGGACGTGTTTTACCTGCCAGCTGCAAAACGAGCAATTCAAAGTGGGGCAGCAGATGAGGATCAGGTCTCCCAGGTAATGAGCACGGATGAGGGCAAAAGGGTGGGTGGCACAGGTGGAGAAAAGAGTGTAGAGGGAGAGTCAGCAAGGGAAAGACACAGCCACCACCTCCTCACGTGGCTGATGAAAGTTCAAATAAAGCAAAGCACCCCAGACCTGGGTTCTTCAGTAACGGAGAAAGTGCACAGGAGTTTCCACCTGGCAGTAAGCTCCACAAGTGAAGCAGCTGGTGCTCTGGTAGTTACTGCATGTGATGGGTGCTGTCACTTAGCTGGCACAGAGTAAGCAACAACCACAATGTTCTACAGATCAGAATGAAGACTTTCTGGGGCACAGCAACTGTTCGAGTAAGGAGTTGTGTACAGGAGACACTTTGACAGGAGACTGCAGTGTGGTGGTACCAGTCATGGCTGGCTGAGCCTGGGAAATGAACCACAGAATTATAGAAGGGACTTGGCAGAGTGAAATACTGCAAATATAGACACAAGGGATCAGTGTTTAGGTTTTGCAGGGCATGGGGAAAGTGAAAGGAACAAGTTTTTCCATTGATAAGTCTCAGACTCCCTTAAACTATCCAGTTCTGCAGTCTCCAATATAAGGATGTGGAGCTGTTGGAGCAAGTGATTTCGGGGCTGGAACACCTCTGCTATGAAGACTGGCTGAAGGATGTGGGGCTGTTCAACCTGGAGAAAGCTTTTGGGGGACTCTACAGCAGCCTTCCAGTAACTTGAAAGTGCTACAGGAAAGCTGGAGGACTCCAAGGATGGGTTCAGGACAAGGGGGATGGGTTCAGGCTAAGGGGGCAGAATGACATGAGATCTGAGGAAGAAATTCCTCCCCGTATGGTGCTGTGACACTAGAACAGGTTGCCCAGGGAACTTGTGGCTGGTCCATCATTCCTGGCAGTGTTCAAGGCCAGGTTAGATGGGGCTATGGGCAACCTGGTCTGGTGACAGATGTTGCTGCCCATAGCAGGGGTTTGGGACTGGGTGATCTCTGAGGTCCCTTTCAGTCCAAATCATCCTGTGATCTGTGACATCTCACCTCACAGAACAACAGGATGGGTTGGGTTGAAGAGACCTTTCAAGCTCATCCAGTCCAACCCCGTGCAGTGAGCAGGGCCATCCCTACCCAGACAAGGTTGCTCAGACGCAATGGTCCAACCTGACCTGGGATGGTTCCAGAGACGGGGCTTCTCCCAGCTCTCTGGGCAGCCTGGGAGAGATCCTTACCACCCTCAGCAGCAACAATCTCTTGGTTCCCTCCAGCCTGAACCTTCCTCTTTTAGTTTAACCATCATCCCTCGTCCCGGCACAGCAGCCCCTACTCTGAAGTCTGTCCCCAGCTTTTCTTCAAGCCCTGAAAGGCCGCCAGACGGTCTCCCTGCGGGTTCTCTTCTGCACTTGACCACCACTAGCCGCGCCGGACCAGCGACCCGAGACACAGGGGCCAAACCCCTCCCCCTTGTCCCTCACAGTGTCCCCGGGACCCGCCCAACGCCTCTTACCGCCCTTCCTGCAAGGCCCCTGCGGGCTGCCCGGTGTCCTGCCTGTGGCCGGGCGCGGAATAGCGGCTGTCGGACCCCGGCGCTGTGCTGGGCAACCCCGGCTGTACGAGGTCCCCGCGGGGCGGCGGAGGGGCGGCCGAAGGAGGTCAGTGCGGACAGACGCACTTCACCCCCCCACACCCGTCGCAATGGTCCCTCCCTGCGGTTTCGGGCGCGAACGGGCGGAACCAATGACATCCGGGGAGGGGGGGCCGGCGGAGAGGTGGCGGGAACAGGTGGAACCATCTCCTGGGCTGGGGGTAAGGGAGGGTGTTGACCTTTCCAGTATGGCGAGGGATGTCGAGGGTTGTGGGGGTCTGGGGAAGGGCCTTTTGGGGTGTCCCTGTGGTGGGTCTGGAGGTGGGAGCAGTCAGGGCCTGGTGGGTCTGACATGGAGACGGAGATGACGAGGGAAAACTCTGGAGAAAAGGAGGCTCAGGGGAGCCCTTCTGGCTCTCCACGACTCCCTAAAGTTCAGGAGGTTGGAGCCAGGTGGGCAGTTGGTCTCACAAAAGGAAACGGCCTGAAGTTGCTCGAGGAGAGGTTTAGGTTGACCCTGAGGACCAATTTCTGCCCCACAAAGTGTTCCCCAGGCCTGGCCCAGGCTGCCCAAGGCATTGGGGATCCCTGTGTCTGGAGGGGCTGCAAAGCTGTCTAGGTGTGGCGTGAGGGATATGGGTTAGTGGGGACCTGTGTAGTGGTTGGACTTAATGATCTTGAAGGGCTTTTCCTACCACATTCCATGATGCTGCTAGGCCATGAGCTTTATACCTTAAAATTGGGCTGTGCTGAAAACTT
The DNA here is from genome assembly GCA_013400115.1 of Rhinopomastus cyanomelas. Classification (NCBI taxonomy): domain Eukaryota; kingdom Metazoa; phylum Chordata; class Aves; order Bucerotiformes; family Rhinopomastidae; genus Rhinopomastus; species Rhinopomastus cyanomelas. The sequence continues at coordinate 247,494 of VXBP01004050.1, read as the reverse complement.
GGTCTGGAAATAGTCTCTGTTCTGCCTGAATAAAGGCACCATGAATAGGAGAACCAGCAGAGACTTCTGTGCAAGAGGAATAATAGTATTTCTTTAGAAATCTGATTCCAGCTGAAGAAAGGAGGTTGAGTTGCCATTCCTGGACATGTTTGAAAGTCATGGAGATCTGGAGCTCAGAGGCAGGGTTTGGGATAGGACAGTTATGTTAATGCTTGAACATCTTTTCCCACGATAACGATTCTGTGATTCTCCGATGCAGCTGCTCTGCAGTTACAGAATCACACAATGATTGAGGTTGGAGAAGCCCTCTGAGCTCAGCTGGTCCAGACTAGGACCTGATATCACCACAGCGGCCAGACCAGGACATGAAGGGCCACGGCCAAGCTGGCCTTCAACACATCCAGAGATGGGGACTCCACCACTGCCCTGGGCAGTCCACTCGAGGGTCTGATCACTCTTTCCCTGAGGAGGGGCTTCCTAATATCCAACCTAACCCTCCCCTGGCAGCTTCAGGCCCTGCCCTCTCATCCTGGTGCTGGTTGCCTGGGAGAAGAGCCTGACCCCCACCTGAGGCTGCAACCTCCTTCAGGGAATTAGAGGGAGAAAGTTACCGCTGAGTCTCCTCCAGGCTAAACACCCCCAGCTCCCTCAGCCTCTCCTCAACAGCTTTTCCTTCAGGTCCCTTCCCCAGCCTTGTGGCTCCCCTGGAGCAGCTCCAGCCCCTCAGTTTATTGAAGTTCCAGGGCCCCCAGTACTGGAAGGGAGTGCCCTGTCCATGGGGAGAATGACATTCCTTAGTCATAGCTGTCTTTCTTTGGCTAGGAAATTTATAGCACCTTCCTCAGTCCTCTCTTTAATCTCTTGTTGTGCTCCAAATTCCTTCTGCAGTAGTAGAAGTGCTTGAGGGAGGATAACTTGGGGGGTTTTTCATCCTGGAGATAACACAAAGTCATGCAAATTCCTTTCTGTTGAGGCATTTTGTCTGCACCAAGTAATTTACTCAGGGTCAGTGTCTTGGAAACCTGGTGCTGTCTTTTCCCAGGCAGCTGATGAAGCTCCTTAGGATTTATTTTACCAGCTGGACAGAAAAGCTCCTGTATTGTTCACTTGCTAAGAAATAGCTCAGCAAAGTTGTTTGTGGAGCAAAGTCCAGCACTTGGAGCACACATCAGGACAAGTGCTGGTCTCTGGGGACTTGCCCAGGACACCCCTGCAGACTGTGCTGCCATTCAGCGAGACCTGGAGAGCTGGGCAGGGAGAAATGTAATAAACTATAACAAGGGTAAGTGGTGGAGTCTTGCATCGGGGTNACAGGCTGCCCAGGGGGGTTGTGGAGTCTCCTTCACTGGAGATGTTCGAGACCCACCTGGAAGTGCTCCTGTGTGACTTGGTCTAGATGATCCTGCTGTGTCAGGGGGATTGGACTGGATGATCTTTCGAGGTCCCTTCCAATCCCTAATGATTCTGTGATTCTATCTCACTGTTTTCTTTCCCAGTGCCTTTACTTGCTGAGTGCTGGGCTGAGCCTTCTGGGCTAGTGTGATGTAGTGCAGAAGTTACAGAACCGTAGAACCACGAAATACACTTGGTTGGAAGGGACCTCCAGAGTTCATCTATCCCAAATCCCTCTAACAACAAGCAGGGCCATCTCTCACCAGACCACATTACCCAGAGCCCCAGCCAGCCTGACTCTGGATGGCTCTAGGGATGGGGCCTCCACCCCCTCTCCAGGCAGCCTGTTCCAGGGATCGGCCACCCTCAGATTCAGCAGCTTTTTCCTGCTGTCCAGCCTCAATCTGCTCTTATCCAGCTTCAAACCATGACCCCTTGTCCTATTGTTCCCTGCCCTTGGGAACAGTCTTCCCCAGCTTTCTGATAGCCCCTTTCAGGGACTGGAAGGTTGCTATAAGGTCTCACTGGAGCCTTCTCCTCTTCAGGCTGAACATCCCCAATTCTCTCAGCTTTTCTTCGTAAGTGAAGTGCTTCAGCTCTTGACTGTCCCCTTTGCCTGAGTAGGGGGTTAACCATTTGGGGTGCTGAACATCCTTGAGCCCTCAGAGCTTCCAGCCTACATCCACACTGGCACACAGCCACTACCACAATGGATATCCTCAGAGTCAGGGCAACCAAACTGTATTGTGGGCTGGATCACTGCAGCTCTCACTTAGAAAAATTAAAATTCACAGAACCACAGAACATTAAGAGATTGGAAGGGACCTCCAAAGATCATCCAATCCAATCCCCCTGCCACAGCAGGATTCCCTAGATCAAGTCACACAGGAACACATCCAGGTGGGTTTTTAACATCTCCAGAGAAGGAGACTCCACAACCCCTCTGGGCAGCCCCTTCCAGTGCTCCGTCACCCTCACCTTGAAGAGGGTCCTTCTCATATTGATGTGGAACCTCCTCTGTTCCAGCTCACACCCACTGCCCCATGCCCTATCATTAGGTGCCACTGAGCAGAGCCTGGCTCCATCCTCCTGACACCCACCCTTCACATATTTATCAACATTAATGAAGTCACCCCTCAGTCTCCTTTTCTCCAAGCTAAAGAGACCCAGCTCCCTCAGCCTCTCCTCATCAGACATTCCACTCCATCCTCTCTGTGGTTCTGCGCTGGACTCTCTCAAGCAGTTCCATGTCCTTCTTGACCTGAGTGGCCCACAACTGGACACAATATTCAAGATGGGGTCACCCTGTCCTCTTCTGCAGAGCATTTTCAGCATTTAGTAGCCCTGCATTTATTTTCACTCAAACAGGGCCGCTGGTGTTACTGGGACTTGCCTTGAACCAGCCACACCAGACCCAACGATCCCTTTCCCATTGGCTTAGCTCATTTTTTTTCTATTTTATTTCATTTCACGCGCACAGATAAAGGCACTTAAGGAACAAATAGCACCTGATTTCCATATATAGAGTCTTTGGGAAAACACCACCCCATAAATTACATTTGGGGGTTGGTTTGGTGTTTTTTTTGAAGCACTGCCTTTTATTTCTCTGTCTGAAGGGGCCCATTTAATACTGCGAGTAATGTTGTGAGTAATACCGGGCTTGGCCCAAATGAGGTGCTTAACTGAGTTCCTTATTTTTATTATCCATTGTCTGCTAACTGGTTTTCTGTTGTTTCATTTATTTCCCTGCTCCCAGGGGGAGGAAGGATGGCGGCTCGGCGCGCGCTGAAAGCTGTCTTGGTGGATCTCAACGGCACGCTTCATGTTGAAGACTCAGCTGTGCCGGGCGCACAGGAAGCTCTTAAAAGGCAAGATCCCTTTTTTTTGGTTCCCTTGGACAGGTTGTGCTGCTCTGGATAAGCAAATGTGTGGCCACACTCTGCTTTTGTTTGCACCCCTGTTGATAGCAAAAGGGACGGTCTGGGCATTGAGGTGCTGCCATGCGACACCTGAGGCCCTGCAGCTTGACTGAGGTGTTTTCAGGATCTGTTCTTGATAGAGAAGAGACAGAGATGGAACTAGCAGTACTGGTTCACAGGCAGCTGAACAGGAGCCAGCAGGGTGCCCAGGTGGCCCTCAAGGCCAGTGGCATCCTGGCTTGGATCAGCAATAGTGTGGCCAGCAGGGCTGGGGATGTCGTTCTCCCTCTGGACTGGGCACTGGGGAGGCCTGCCTGCCAGTACTGGGGGCAGTGGTGGGCCCCTCACTTCAAGAAAGAGATGGGGGAGCTGCAGTGAGTCTAGAGGTGCAGCAGGGCTAGGGAAGGGACTGGAGGGAAGGGCTGATGAGGAGAGGCTGAGGGAGCTGTGTTGAGCCTGCAGAAGAGGAGACTCAGGGGAGACCTCCCTCTCTCCAACTCCTTGAAGGGAAGTTGCAGTCAGGTGGGGGTCAGGCTCTTCTCCCAGGCAGCCAACACTAGGACAAGAGGGCAGGGCCTGAAGCTGCACCAGGGGAGGGTTAGGTTGGATGTCAGGAAGCCCTTCCTCAGGGAAAGGGTGATCCCAGCCTGGACTGGACTGCCCAGGGCAGTGGTGGAGTCCCCATCCCTGGAGGTGTTTCGGGACAGCCTGGCTGTGGCCCTTCATGTCCTGGTCAGGTCCTGGTCTGGGCTGGCTGATCTCAGAGGGCTTTTCCAACCTCAATCATTCTGTGAAAAAGATCTTAATAATCAGGTGGTTTCACCCAATTCATGTGGGACTGTGGCCTTAAACAAGGTGTGAAGTAGTTAACTTGAACTGTCCCACCTACACTGAAGTTGCTGAAGGTCAGCTTTGTGTAACTACAAGAACCTGGTTGTTTGTGTGAGCCCTTAGGCCTGTGGTGAGCTAGAGGGGAATAACAGAGAGTGTTGACCCTGTGAGCAGGCTGACCTGTGCAGAGCTCTCATGTAATTTGTTGTTTCACAAGGCTTTGCTGTATTAAAGTTTCTCTGGTGCTTCAACAACCTGTAAACATTTGCTAACACAGGAATTTAACAGAGTAGTAAATAGCACAGTTAGGTACCTCTTTGTCTTCTGTCTTTAGGTGCCTAAAGAAGCTGAGGTATAGTAAAAGCATTTGCTCTTGGCTGAGACTGCTCTTGGGAGACCTCACCTCAAGTCCTACATCCACTTCTGAAGTCCCCAGTATAAGAAGGACATGGAACTGTTGGAGCAGGGCAAAGGGAGGCCATGGACCTGATGGGAGGGCTGGAGCACCTCTGCTGTAGGGACAGGCTGAGAGAGTTTGGGCTGGAGAAGAGAAGGCTCCAGGGGGACTTTATAGCAGCTTCCAGTGCCTAAAGGGGCTATAGGAGAGCTGGAGAAGGACTTTTTATGAGGGGCTCCAGTGATCAGGCAAGGAGGATAGGTTCAGCTAAATGAGGGGAGATTGAGGTCAGATCTGAGGCAGAAATCCCTCCCTGTGAGGGTGCTGAGGCACTGGAACAGCTGCCCAGGGAGGTTGTGCCTGCTCGGTCATCCCTGGCAGTGTCCAAGGTCAGGTTGGATGGGGCTGTGGGCAACCTGGTCTGGTGAGAGGTGTCGCTGCCCATCACAGGGGGCTGGGACTGGATGATCTCTGAGCTCCCTTCATAGAATCATAGAATCATTAGGGATTGGAAGGACCTCAAAAGATCATCTAGTCCAATCCCCCTGCAAGAGCCTAGATCCCGTTGCACTGGAACATGTCCAGGTCTAATGAGCAGTGGTCCAGCAGGCCTTGTCTTCACTTCGGTGAGGGAGGTAGAGAAGGGAGAAGGTGCAGGGAGATGCTGAAGTGGCCATCATGCAGTTTGCTGTGGGAACAAAGGGATGAACTGCAATTTAAGGTTCACTGTTGAGGTCGTTAAATGTAATTATCATTGTTTCTCCTTATTAGGAGCCAGAGTGCTTTTGTGTCGGTCGGTACTCGGGAAGGTCTGTTGTGTTTCTGGCAGATGAGAGAAAGAAGGGGCAGGTGCAGGCGAGTCTCCAGCATTGACCAACTTTGTCCTGATGTTCTCCACACACTCGTGATGCCAGCATTTGTTTCTATAGCAACTGGCAGAGAAAGTGATGGTGGGGGAATAATTAAAGGGAACGCCACTGGAATTGTCACGTTGAGTCGTTTGACGGCTGGGTAGCCTGGGCTGTCAGCACGGGGCTATAAAGTGGTTTCATGCAATATTGGTGTTCCTCAGGAAAGGGAGAAAGGGCTGCAAAAGCTGGTGTGAAGCCTCCACACAGGTAACAGAGGCTCCTGGAGGCATCTCTGAGCGAGCCACAGCCACACTGAAATTCACCCAGCATTTGGAGTTCAGTGTGTTAATTTGATCGTTGAACCCTCCTGGCTGGAAAGGGCTTCCAGGATCATCAAATCCAGCCCTCATCCCAACACCTCCCTAACCCCTAGGCCATGGCCTGTAGTGCTCCACCTACTCGGTTTCTAAACACCTTCAGGGATGGGGACTCCACCACCTCCCTGGGCAGCCTGTTCCAGTGCCCAACCAATCTCTTAGTGAAGAACTTCCTAAGCTCCAATCTAAACCTCCCCTGATGCAACTTGAGGCCATTTCCCCTTGTCCTATCATTCGTAATTTGGGAGAAGAGACCAGCAGCAGCCTGGCTACAACCTCCTTTGAGGTGGCTGTAGAAAGCAAGAAGGTCTCCCCTCAGCCTTCTCTTCTCTAGACTAAATAACCTCAGTTCTCTCAGCAACTCTCCATAGGGCCTGCTCTCTAGCTGTCTCCCTAGCCTTGTTGCCCTTACCTGGGTCTGCTCCAGCACCTCAGTGTCCTCCTTTTAGGCATCAAGGTCCTGTTGTTCCTTGTGGTCTTGGGTATTAGGAGGAATTTCTTTACTGAATGTATTGTCAGACACTGGAACAGCTGCCTGGGGAGGAGATTGAGTCGCCATCCCAGGAGGTGTTGAAGAAAAGGGTAGATGTTGCCTTTGCGGAGAGGGTTTAGTGGTGCTGATAGGACTAGGAAAAGGGTAGACTCAATGATCTTGAAGGTTTCATCCAAATGAAACTGTTCTATGATTCTAGGACAGGATGATGTTGATACAGAAGAGATAGACAAGAGCAAACAGTCACAGAATCATAGAATCACTGAGGTTGGAAAAGTCCCCCAGGATCATCAAGTCCAAACATCAACCCTACTCTACAAATTCACCCCTAAACCAGATCCCTCAACCACATCTAAGCAACTTTTAAACTCATCCAAGGATGGGGACTCAACCACCACCCTGGGCAGCCCAGTCCACTGCCTGACCATTATCTTCATCAAGAATTTCTTCCTGATGTCCAGTCTAACCCTCCCCTGTTGGAGCTTGAAGCCCTTCCCTCTGCTTCTGTTGCAAATTCCCTGTGAGCAGAGCCCAGCACCAACATCTCTACAGGGTCCTTTCAGATAGTTGTAGAGAGCGATGAGGTCTCCCCTCAGCCTCCTCTTCCTCAAACTAAACAACCCCAACTCTCTCCATCTCTCCTCATCAGATTTATTCTCCAGGCCCTTCACCATCTTCACTGCCCTCCTCTGCCCTCGCTCCAGCCCCTCGATGTCTCCCTTGTACTGAGGTGCCCACAACCAGACCCCGTACTCAAGGTGGGGCCTCACCAGTGCTCAGTACAGGGGGACAGTCACCTCCCTGCTCCTGCTGGACCCACAGTTTCTAATCCAGTCCATTTTTAGTCCCAAGAGACACAGGGTTGTGTAAGTAGGAGGCTACTGTAGCCCATTTGCCTTTGCTCTTGGTCCACCAGGCTGCGCAGAGCGCCGGTCAGCATTCGGTTCGTGACGAACACGACCAAGGAGTGCAAGAGAGACCTGCTGGACAGGCTGACCAAGCTGGGCTTTGACATTACGGAGAACGAGATCTTCACATCCCTGACAGCAGCCAGGAACCTTGTGGAGCAAAAGCAGGTGCGGCCTCTCCTCCTGGTGGACGATAAGGCCCTGCCTGATTTCACTGGTGAGTAGATCAGAAAACAGCGTGGAGGAGGTTCCTGAGCAACCAAGGACACATGATTCTGTTTAATAGGAGAGCACTCATGCCACTAGCCATGATTAAGGCTGAGATGTGGAGCGTTGGGGAGTCATAAAGGTCCTTTCTTCTTTTCCAATTAAGCTTTTAACAGTTGGATGTCGTGGCTGCTTGAGGAGTTGTGGAAATGGCAGCCACTGTCTTCAGACAGTCAGAGGTTTGGGTGAAACCTGATGCTTTTTATTAATTTCCAGGGTGAAAACAACCGTAACGGTTATTGTGAGATCACTGGAGATTTATTGTACCCAGCACAGGCTGGGGAAGTGAGACACTGTGGATATCATGTGGTTCCACAAGGGCAAGGTCCTGCACCTGGGTCAAAGCAACCTGTGGTATCAGGCCAGGCAGTGGGTGAAGGGATGGAGATCAGAGAAGGACTTGGAAAGGTGGACAGGAAGTGGCAATGTCCACTAACAGCCCAGAAGCTCCCGTGTCCTGGGCTGGGTCCCCAGCAGTAGGGGGTCAGGGAGGGGATTGTGTTTCTCTGCTCCACTGTGGGGAGAACCCCCTTGTAGGGTTGAGTCCAGCTCTGGGCTCTTCAGCCCAGCAGAGCCTTGGAGCTGGTGGAGCAGGGCCAGAGGAGGCCCGGGTGAGGGGACCATCTGCTGAGAGAGTTGTTGGGGTTCAGCTGGAGAAGAGAAGCTCCAGGGAGACCTTCTGGTGGCCTTTAAAGACTTAAAGAAAAGCTGGGTAGAGACTTTAGAGCAGGGGCTGCTGTGTCAGGACCAGGGGTGATGGTTAAACTAAAAGAGGGGGGTTCAGACTGGAGAGAAGGAAGAGATTGCTGCTGCTGAGGGTGGAGACATCCTGGCTCAGGTTGCCCAGAGAGCTGGGAGAAGCCCATCCTTGGAACCATTCCATGCCAAGTTGGACCCTGGGCTCTGAGCAACCTGCTGTGGTTGGGGATGTCTCTGTTCACTGCAGTGGGTTGGTCTAGCTGATCTTGAAAGGTTTGTTCCCACCCAAACCTTAAGGCTGCCTTGTTTAACCCTAGGACCCCGATTGTTCTAATCTCCCTGTGAGCTGGATCTTGCCTGTTAAATATTTGTGCCACAGACTAGTCAGTCATTTCCATGAGGGTAAATGCTGAGGATAAAAGCCTCCGTGGACTCCGAGAGCGGTGAAATCTCGTGATGTCTCCTACCTGACATCATTTCCAGAGGAACAGCTCCCAGCAACATTGTGTGCTGATGTTCTCAGGAGGCTTTCTTGGCCCAGAGACATCAGCAGTTTCACTGAAGGTGTTTAAATCAGTTTAATCTCCATCTATTTGGGATCTTTCCAACAGTTCTGCAGTAGAAGATGGCAAAGACCGTGATGCTAGCAGATGCACTGGTCACATTAACTGTGTTGCTTGGGTCTGGATTGGATTGTTTAGGTTCTGTTTGATGCGATTCAGCTCACATCCCCTCACCGTTGCGTTTAAGTACAGCAGGAAGTGCTTCAGATTCCCCTCAGTGGCTCCAGTGGAACTATGCTTGGCATCTACCAGACCAGAATGAGGAAGTTGATAAGGAAGGTCTTCTACCGGCAGCTGACAGCAGCCTCACAGCTACAGGCCCTGGTTCTCCTGGGGGATTTTAACTACCCTGATATTTGCTGGAAGTTCTACTAAGCCAGTCATCCACAGTCCAGGAGGTTCCTCCGCTGCATTGGTGACACTGGAGTAGCTCACTAGGAGAGGAGCGCTGCTGGATCTTGTACTCACCAACAAGGAGGGTCTGGTTGAAGCAGTGAAGGTTGAGGGGCAGCTTTGGGTGCAGTGAGCATGAGATGGTGGAGTTGAAGGTCTTGTGTGGTGGAAACAGAATAGCTACTAGAATCACACCCTGGACTTCAGCAGGGCCAACTTTGGCCTTTTCAAGCAATTGCTGAGGGAAATCCCATGGGACAGGGTACTGGCAGGTAAAGGGGCCCAAGATATCTGGTTAACATTCAAAGACCACTTCTTTCAAGGCCAAGATAAGTGCATTCCAACAGATAGGAAGTCAAGGAAGGAAGCCAGAAGTCCTGTGTGGTTGATCAGGGAGCTGCTGGGCAAACCGAAGAGGAAAAAGAAAGCCTATGGGTCATGGAAGGAGGGGATGGCCACTTGGGGTGATTGTAAGGCTCTGGTGAGAGCATATGGGGATGCAACTAGAAAAGCCAAGGCCTCCTTGGAATTAAACCTTGCAAGAGAGCTCAAGGGCAACAAAAAGGGCTTCTTCAAATACACTGCAGGTAAAACTAAACCTATAGACAATGTAGGCCCCCTGCTAAATGAGGTGGGTGCCCTGGAGACAGAGGATGCAAAGAAAGCAGAGATACTGAACATCTTCTTTGCCTCTGCCTGTACTTTTGGGGGCTGTCCTGAGCTGCAGACCACTGAGCGCCAGAGGAAGTGGAGGCAAGAGAGGACCCTGCCCTGGTTGATGAGGACTGGGTTAGGGACAAGGTGATCAAACTGGATG
>VXBP01004050.1:216624-237445 GCA_013400115.1 Rhinopomastus cyanomelas | reverse complement strand
GCAGACTGTGCTGCCATTCAGCGAGACCTGGTCAGGCTGGAGAGCTGGGGAGGGAGCAATTTAATGAAGTATAACAAGTCTTGCATCTGGGCAAGAACAACCCCAGGTACCAGTATAGGCTGGGGACTGACCTGTTGGAGTGTAGTGTAGGGGAAAGGGACTTGAGGGTCCTGGTGGACAACAAAATTACTATGAGCCAGCAATGTGCTCTTGTGGCCAGGAGGGCCAACAGCATCCTGGGGTGGATCAGGAGGGAGGTGGTTAGCAGATCAAGAAAGGATGTCCTCCCCCTCTACCCTGCCCTGGTGAGACCACACCTGGAATATTGTGTCCAGTTCTGGGCCCTTCGATTCCAAAAGGACAGGAAACTACTGGACAGATTCTTGCGCAGAGCCACGAAGATGATAAAGGAAGTGGAACACCTCCCTTCTGAGGAGAGGCTGAGGGAGCTGGGTCTCTTTAGTTTGGAGGAGACTGAGGAGTGACTTCATAAATGTTGACAAATATGTGAAGGGTGGGTGTGAGGAGGATGGAGCTGGGCTCTGCTCAGGGGCACCCAGTGTAATGACAAGGGCAGCAGGTGTGAGCTGGAACAGAAGAGATTCCACATGAATATTAGAAGGACCTTCTTCCCAGTGATGGTGACAGAGCCCTGGCAGGGGCTGCCCATGGGGGTTGTGGAGTCTAATTGTCTGGAGATGTTTAAAACCTACCTGGACGTGTTCCTGGGTGACTTGGTCTGGGTGATCCTGCTGTGTCAGGGGGATTGGACTGGATGGTCTTTCGAGGTCCCTCCAATCCCTGATGTTCTGTGATTCTGTGATCTCCAAAAGGCATAAAACTCCTCAGCTTAATGTATCTGTTCTCTCAGAGCCCCGTTTTGATTTTCCAGGGATACCCACTGATAACCCCAATGCAGTGGTGGTGGGACTGGCCCCTGAGCACTTCCACTATGGGATGATGAACAAAGCGTTCCGGTAAGTGGGGTTTTGGGCTCTGTACTGCTCCATGCTTGAGGAGATCCAGGAGAGTGGGGTGGGTAGTGACACCACCATTATGTAGTGTGGTTTTAGTGTCTTCATGTCTGGAGAGAGACACTAATCCTGGAGGATGTGGGACCTTAACTGAATTTCAGGCAGTGCAGCCCCGGTTTTTCGTAGCTGTTAGTCTGATAATGAGGTGCAGAAGGGATTCCAGGACCAGCTGAGGGAGCTGGGGCTGGTTTCTCTGAAGAAAATTAGGCTGAGGGGAGACTTTATTGCTGTCTTACAGCTACCTGGAAAGAGGGTGCAGAGAGGTAGAGGTTGGTCTCTTCCAATCCCTAATGTTCTGTGATCCTGTGATTCCCTCAAGAGGAACAAGTGATAGAAGGAAATGGCTTCAAGCTGCACCAAGAGACGTGGAGGTTAGCCATGAGGAGAAGCTTGTTCCTGGATAGGATCCTCAGGCCTTGGAAAAGGCTGCCTGGGGAAGGGGTTGAATCGGCATCCCTGGCCATGTTTCACAGTCATGGAGATCTGGAGCTCAGAGACAGGGGTTAGCGGTGGCCACAGCAGGATCACCTAGACCAAGTCACACAGGAACACATCCAGGTGGGTCCTAAACATCTCCAGTGAAGGAGACTCCACAACCCCCCTGGGCAGCCTGTTCCAGTGCTCCGTCACCCTGTGAAGAAGTTCATTCTNTAGCCCCCTTCAGATACTGGAAGGCCACAATAAGGTCACCTGGGAGCCTCCTCTTCTCCAGACTGAACAGCCCCAAGTCTCTCAGTCTGGCCTCACAGCAGAGGTGCTCCAGCCCTCTGACCATCCTCCTCTGCACTCACTCCAGCATCTCCACATCCTTCTTGTAACAAGGGCTCCAGAACTGGACGCAGTGCTCCAGGTGGGGTCTCAACAGAGTGGAGTAGAGGGGGAGAATCACCTCCCTCCACCTGGTGGCCACACTTCTCCTGATGCAGCCCAGGATCAGGTTTGCCTTCTGGGCCACAAGTGCACACTGCTGGCTCATGCTGAGCCTCTGGTCCACAAGCCCCCCTCTTGTCAGTTGTCCTGGTTCTGCTGGTGTTGTCCTGTGTGGAGACCCTAGGATGAGCTGTCTCTGATCTTTAAGCTCTCACTTACCAGTTCTGGGATTTTCCCCTTCTCCTGGAGTCAGCTGTGTTTGATCTGATGGAAACACTGCTGGCCACATCCCTGTCTTCTCCAGCTGTATCTGTATCCCTTGTCCTTCCATCCCCCTCTTCCCCAGCCTTACACCGTGTCCGTGTCCCTTGTCCTTTACTGCTCAGATAACGGGGTCACTCGTGATTTCCGTTGCCCACAGCAAAACCGTTAAGGTGAACCTAACTAAACCCAGATGCCTGCAGTGTCTGAGCTGGTGGCCTGGACTCCTGAGGGAGAGAGAAGGCTCTTTGACGGCACCGTTGACGTTTCCCCCAGCAGCAGTTAAAAATAGGACAGTTCAGCTGTGTCCTAGAAGAGCCTTTTCCTCTCCGCTGGGTCTGAAGAGCCCAGGCTGACTAGTTACCTGGTGGGCTGCTACTCGGTGGATGGCCACCAAATCTAACCCGGGTGAGCCCCAGGACGAGATGTGCAGAGCAAGGCCGTTTGAAGTGACTGACGACTGAGTCTCTCTCTCTTTGTGTTCACGGGATTTTGACTCCGTGCTGCAGAGAATTCTCTCAGGTGAGATGCTTCCTGCAGGCTGCAGCCTGCAAATGGCTGCGGTGCTGCTGTCACATTAAATTCTCCTGTATCCTAGAGGCTTCTTCAACATGAGCCAGCAGTGGGCACTTGTGGCCCAGTAGGCAAACTGGATCCTGGGCTGCATCAGGAGAAGTGTGGCCAGCAGGTCGAGGGAGGTGATTCTCCCCCTCTACTCCGCTCTGGTGACACCCCTCCTGGAGCACTGCGTCCAGTTCTGGAGCCCTTGTTACAAGAGGGATGTGGAGGTGCTGGAGCGAGTGCAGAGGAGGGCCACGAGGATGGTTAGAGGGCTGGAGCACCTCTCCTATGAGGCCAGACTGAGAGAGTTGGGTCTGTTCAGTCTGGAGAAGAGGAGGCTCCCAGGTGACCTTATTGTGGCCTTTCAGTGTCTGAAGGGGGCCTACAAAAAGGCTGGGGAGGGACTATTTAGGATGTCGGGTAGCGACAGGACTAGGGGGGAATGGAGCAAAGCTGGAGATGGGTAGATTTAGAGTGGCTGTGAGGAGGAAGTTCTTCACTGAGAGTGGTGAGAGCCTGGGATGTGTTGCCCAGGGAAGGTGGTTGGAGCCCCATCCCTGGATGTGTTTAAGGCCAGGCTGGATGGGGCTCTGGCCAGCCTGATCTAGGGTGGGGTGTCCCTGCCTGTGCAGGGGGGGGTTGAAACTGGATGATGGTTCCTTCCAACCCAGAGTGACTCTGATTCCATGGCTTCTCCAGTGAGGTGAGCCTGCTGTGGCAGGGGGATTGGACTAGATGATCTTTTGAGGTCCCTTCCAATCCCTGATGATCCTATGGTTCTATGATTCCTCTTGTGAATGTTGCTGGCTGCTCCTGGAGTCACGTGCCAGGTCTCTTCTTGTTTGAGCTGTGGAGCATGCTGGTGCTGTAGTGGTGTTTCCTGATGATTGAGTGGGATGAGATGCTGTCATTTACACGCCGCCGCTCCGCAGACGCTCTCCAAGAAGCTCACCTAGGCCAGACTCTTTGAGCAGAGCTCCAGCGAAGGGGCGAAGCAGGATTCTGTTTGGTTGCTTAAGGGGATTTTTCTTTGGGTTTGTTTTTGTGAATCATGGAGTTAAAGGGGAAGGAAACCCCCCTTGCTGCCCTCGGTGGCCAGGGCTTCTCCTCCGTGCCCCACCTGCACCAGTCACTGGCTGTGGTAAAGACTGGAGGTGCTTCAGCACCTGAAGCAGGTGCTGTGAAATCGAACGTGAAGCGTTTGGCAGTCGTCACCTCAGCTTCTGATCCTCTCTGGAGGGGTTTTGCCACTGAAACTGGGTGTGGGGAGGGCTGCAGGAACGTTGCTGAGCTTGGTAGCACCTATACGAGTCCCTTTCAAGCACCAAGTGCTGCTGAGACAGGCTCTCTGCTGTGAGGTGTTTACAGGGGAAGTGTCAGACAAGAGCCTTCGAGCAGACACTAGTGACAGGGCAGCAAAACAAAGGAGGTGCTGGTGGAGAAACGCCAGGTTTTGGTTGCTTCTTCCCTTTTCCCCACCCACTCCAGAGAACCTTGTGCTCTGTGCAGCTGTGGTGGTTCAGTGAGGAGGCCGAGCACGGTGTGTCAGGGCAATCCCAGAATCAGGGGATCACTGATGTTGGAAAGGACCTCCAAGATCATCCAGTCCAACCCAACCTTGTTCCCCAGTGCCACATCTACTAGTTTTTTGAAGCACTCCAAGTGACGACTCTACCCCCTCCCTGGGCAGCCTGTTCCAGCCCTTGACCACTCTGTCAGGGAAGAAATCTTTCCTGATGTCCAACCTAACCCTCCCCTGATGCAGCCTGAGGCCCATTCTGTCACCTCTGACTTGGGCAAAGAGACCAATCCCCACCTCTCTACACCCTCCTCTCAGGTAGTTGTAGACAGCAGTAAGGTCTCCCCTCAGCCTCCTGTCTCCAGACTAACCAGCTGCAGATCCCTCAGCTGCTCCTTACAAGGTTTGTTCTCCAGACCTTTCAGCAGCCTTGTTTTGCCCTTCTTTGGACCCACCCCAGCCCCTCAGTGGGGCTGTTGGCAGGCAGCAGTTCATGGAATCATTAGGGACTGGAAGGGACCTCGAAAGATCATCCAGTCCAATCCCTCTGACACAGCAGGATCACCCAGACCAAGTCACAGTCAGTCTGGGTTGGAAGGGACCACAGGATCATCCAGTTCCAACTCCTCTGCCATGGGCAGGGACACCCCACCCTAGATCAGGCTGGCCAGAGCCCCATCCAGCCTGGCCTTAAACACATCCAGGGATGGGGCCTCCACCACCTCCCTGGACAACCCATTCCAGGCTCTCACCACTCTCAGGGTGAAGAACTTCCTCCTCACATCCACTCTAAATCTACCCACCTCCAGCTTTGCTCCATTCCCCCTAGTCCTGTCACTACCTGACATCCTAGAAAGACCCTCCCCAGCCTTTTTGTAGCCCCCTTCAGATACTGGAAGGCCACAAGGAGGTGACCTGGGAGCCTCCTCTTCTCCAGACTCAACAGTTCCTCCAACGTTAAAATACAAAGTTAGGTAGAGAGATTCACCTTCTTCTTGGGACACACCTGAGCACCCTGGAGACACAACAGGTTTGGGCAGTTACAGTCCCCAGAAGCTTCTGGGCTACAGAGTTCCTGAAAGCACCACTGTGTTCTCCATGCAGGCCAAGGAGATTGAAGCCCTAGTTGTCAAGCTGCCACCTCCAGGCACTCCGGGTGGTTGAAGTGTTGTGAAACACTTGTGTGGGGAGATCAGGGGGGTTCTAACGTTAACACCTGCCTTGGTGGAAGTGGGGCTGCTTGGAGTCGTGGACCTAACGGACTTTGCTTGAGAGATACTTGAGGGTTTTAAAATAGTTAAACCATCCCCCCCCTCCCAGGGTTTGTGTCAGGGTTTTAACTGTGACTCCTGAGCATCCTCATCTGCTCCATCCTTAGGTTGGTGCTGGATGGTGCCCCCCTCATAGCGATCCATAAAGCCAGGTACTTCAAGAGAAAGGACGGCTTGTCGCTGGGACCTGGGCCCTTCGTGGTTGGGCTGGAGTATGCCACGGACTCCAAGGCAACGGTGGTGGGGAAGCCGGAGAAGACCTTCTTCCTGGAAGCTCTGCGGGGCACTGGCTGTGCCCCAGAGGAGGCTGTCATGATCGGTGACGTACGTGGGGACCATGTTGGAATCATAGAATCATTAGGGACTGGAAGGGGCCTCAAAAGATCATCCAGTCCAATCCCCCTGACACAGCAGGATCACCTAGACCAGGTCACACAGTCAGTCTGGGCTAGAAGGGACCACAGGATCATCCAGTTCCAACACCCCCTACCATGGGCAGGGACACCCCACCCTAGATCAGGCTGGCCAGAGCCTCATCCAGCCTGGCCTTAAACACCTCCAGGGATGGGGCCCCAACCACCTCCCTGGGCAACCCATTCCAGGCTGTCACCACTCTCACAGTGAAGAACTTCCTCCTCACATCCACTCTAAATCTACCCACCTCCAGCTTTGCTCTGTTCCCCCTAGTCCTGTCACTACCTGACATCCTAAAAAGCCCCTCCCCAGCCTTTTTGTAGCCCCCTTCAGATACTGGAAGGCCACAATGAGGTCACCTGGGAGCCTCCTTTTCTCCAGACTCAACAGCCCCAACTCTCTGAGTCTGGCCTCACAGCAGAGCTGCTCCAGCCCTCTTAAGGTGTCCTTATGGCCTAGTGCTTGTCTCTGCTCTGTGTCGCTCGGGATGCAGCAAGGGGTGAAAGTCAAACCATCAGAACTTGTGGGTTTCATGTTTGGTCCACGGGGCTAGTTCTCAGCTGCTGTTTGTACAAACCACATGGTACATCAGTCCTGTGACAGGCTGGTGGGACAGCTGCTCTTAAGGAGCTGGTTAGTGATGTGCAAACCAGAGAATCCTGGAGTCCTTTAGGTTGAAAAAGACCTTGGAGGTGATCGAGCCCAACCCTTCCCCCAGCACTGCCAAGTCCCCTCCAACCCCTGTCCCTGACCCCATAGCTCCATGGCTTTGCAATTCTGCCAAACACAGAGACTCCCTGACTGCCCTGGGCAGCCTGGGCCAACTGGGAAGAAATTGATCCTTGGGGCCAACCTAAACTTTCTCTCAGGCAACTTGAGGCTGTTTCCTCTTGTCTTGTCGCTTGTTCCGGGGGAGAAGAGACTGATCCTCATCTCCCTCCAACCTCCTGAAGTTCAGGAAGTTGTGGAGAGTGAGAGAGTCTCCCCGAGCCTCCTTTTCTCCAGCTCAACCCCCTCCAGTTCCCTCAGCTGCTCTTCAGAGCACTGGTGCTCCAGCCCCTTCCCCAGCTGTGCAGCCCTTGGGTAGGCACTTGAGCACCTCAGCATCAGGAAAGGCTTCTTCACAAGAAGCATCTGTGTCCTCCTCTAACCAGCTGGTCTCATGTTCTGTCCCAGGACTGCCGGGATGACGTTGGTGGTGCCCAGAACGTGGGCATGCGTGGGATTTTGGTGAAGACTGGTGAGTACCTGATGGGTCAGGTCGTGCTGTGAGACAGCAGTGTGTTTGCTGGTCTGGCCCAGGGATGCCCAAAGCCCTGGCTCTACCCTGGGGATCCACTGGCACCCAGCACCCCTCCGTTCCCTCTGGGAGATCTCAGTCCATCACCCTGTTTGTTCTGGGGCAGATTCAGGTCCCAAACTGACAGCAGGATGATATAAAGTGGTGGCTGATCTTGCAGGTATGAACTTTTGGCTGTAATGACTCAGAAATCGTGAGCATTAACCAGGCAATCACAGAATCATAGAAAGGTTAGAGTTGGAAGTGACCTTAAAGATCATCCAGTTCCAACCCCTCTGGACAGGCAGCAGCACCTTCAGCAGAGCAGGTTACTCAGGGCCCAAACCAACCTGGCCTCCAACACTGCCAGGGATGGGGCACCAACAGCTTCTCTGGGCAACCTGTTCCAGTGTCTCACTGCCTTCACACTAAAGACCTTCTTCCTCGTGTCCAACCTGTGTCTCTCCTCTTTCAGTTCAAAACCATTAGCCCTTGTCCCCTCACACCTTGCCCTCCAGCTTTCCTGTAGCTCCCTTCAGGTGCTGGAAGGCCACTGTGAGGTCCCCTTGGAGCCTTCTCTTTCTCAGGCCAAACAACCCCAGCTCTCTCAGCCTGTCCTCGTAAGAGAGATGCTGCAGCCCCCAGGTCATTTTTGTGGCCTCCTCTGGACTTGCTCCAACAGATCCACGTCTGTCTTCTGTTTGGGGGCTCCAGAGCAGGGAGAGCTGTTGCTGTGTCGCAGGAGCTGCCAGAAGCAGTCACAGCACTGTGAGCTCTGATCACTCAGGAGCTCGGGTGACCTCCCCTAGCAGTTACACAAGTACTCCTAGTTTTCCTTCAGACAGAAGTGGAACTTGAAAGGACTGATGGTCACTGATGGACTGGGTGAGGTCTCTCAGAGCTGCTCACGCCAGCCACACAGGCCATGGACTATGTTGGAAAAGAGAGCAAGTAACCCCACCCTTCCTCATAAAGGCCAGAAAGGAAGATGATGACATGATTATTGCAAGAACCTGCAGCAGGAGTATCTGAGTAGTCAGTGAAAGAACGGTGCCAGCGCAGCAGAGTGAAACCAGCACGAGTGATGCTGATTCTGGAGCCCTTGTTACAAGAGGGATGTGGACGTGCTGGAGCGAGTGCAGAGCAGGGCCACGAGGATGGTCAGAGGGCTGGAGCACCTCTCCTGTGAGGCCAGACTGAGAGAGTTGGGGCTGTTGAGTCTGGAGAAGAGGAGGCTCCCAGGTGACCTCATTGTGGCCTTCCAGTATCTGAAGGGGGCTACAAAAAGGCTGGGGAGGGGCTGTTTAGGATGTCAGGTAGTGACATCCTGGGTTGCTCATATCCCAGGGTCCGAGCTGACCTGGGATGGGGCTTCTCCCAGTTCTCTGGGCAACCTGGGCCAGGCTGTCCCCACCCTCAGCAGCAACAATCTCTTCCTTCTCTCCAGTCCAAATCTCTGTCTTTTAATTCAGCCACCACCTGTTGTCCTGGCACAGCAGCCCCTGCTCAACAGTCCATCCTCAGTTTTCCTTTAAGCCCTGAAAGGCCACCAGAAGGTCTTCCTGGAGCTTCACTTCTCCAGGCTGAACAAGCCAAATTCTCTCAGCCTGGTCCCACAGCAGAGGGCTTCCAGCCCCCTAATCATCTTCATGGCCTCTTCTGTCCCTCAGATGGGCAATTCTCTTCTTCCTGCTTCTCCTACCACATCTAGTTGTTACTGAGCAGCAAAAACACCAGCTTAGATGGACAGTCCTCTTCCTCCTCCTCCTACCACATCTAGTTGTTACTGAATAGAGAAAAACACCAGCTTTTAGGGGAGGAGCAGGATTATAGAAGGGTCCTAGTAACTGCTTGATGTTGTTAATCTGTTACAGGTAAATATCGACCAGCTGATGAAGACAAGATCAACCCAGCTCCTTACCTAACCTGTGAGAACTTCCCAGCAGCAGTGGAACATATCCTGGAGCATCTGCTCTGAGAAAGGGATTGGTTAGTTTGAAAAAAAGACATCTTGAGTCACACAATTTCCTTCACAAAATGAAGGTCACACAGATCAGTGCATGTGGTTGTTACCTCATAAACCTAACCATGGGCTCCTCCCCCAGCTCAGGGTGTGAAGGGTCAGGGGATACAGACAGGCCCAACCCACCCGGCTGCTTTCCTGAGGGACAAGGGGAGCCTGGCAGAGGGTTCTGTTTTATTTGTAGTTTTCACAGAATAAATGAATCATTCAGGCTGGAAAAAACCCCTGGGATCATCGAGTCCGACCATCTACCCCACTCTACAAATTCACCCCTGAATCAGATCCCCCAACACCACAGCTAAGCAACTTTTAAACTCATCGAGGGATGGGGAGCCAACCACCACCCTGTTCAGCCCAGTCCAGGGCCTGACCACTCTCTCCATCAAGAGTCTCTTCCTGATGGCCAGTCTAACCCTCCCCTGTTGGAGCTTGAAGTCCTTCCCTCTGCTTCTGTCACTAATGACCTGTGAGAAGAGCCCAGCACCAACATCTCTCCAGTGTCCCTTCAGATAGTTGTAAGGAGCGATGAGGTCTCCCCTCAGCCTCCTCTTCCTCAACCTAAACAGCCCCAACTCTCTGCATCTCTCCTCATCACATTGATTCTCCAGGCCCTTCCCCAGCCTCGTTGCCCTCCTCTGTACTTGCTCCAGCACCTGTATGTCTCCCTTGTACTGAGGTGCCCAAACCTGGACCCAGTACTCAAGGTGGGGCCTCTACAGTGCTGAGTGCAGGGGGACAATCACCTCCCTACTCCTGCTGGACCCACAGTTTCTGACCCAGGCCAGGATACCACTGGCCTTCTTGGCCACCTGGGCCCTCCTCTGGTCTTGCTCCAGCAGCTGTCTACTCCTGTTGTGCTCAATACCCTAAACCAAAACAACACCCCCCCCCGGAAGGGCTCAGTAGCCCTCACAGACGTAGCAGAGCCCGGGTGCTGTTCAGGCAGAGCTTGTGCAGACGTGGAAGTGACTCCTTAAATTAAAGCAGCGCCACTGTTCAATAACCACCGCCGACGCCTTCCCCTCACCAGAGCAGATTTCCTGGGTTTTTGTTTTTCAAGCCTCACATAAAGCTGTCAGCGTTTTACAGATGTTTTAATTAGATCCCCTTATTAAAAAGAATGGTGCAGAAACAGAAGTCTGGTGTTAAATGCCTCGGAGACCGCGAGGTTTTGAAATTAGACTTCAGCAGGGTCCTCTTAGTGCTGCTGCAGTCGTGAANGGATCCCCTAGATTCACTCTCACAGGAACGTCTCCAGGTGGGTTTTAAACGTCTCCAGAGAAGGAGACTCCACAACCCCCCTGATTCTGTTGGTTTTCAAGTCTTCACTAAGTGCTGAATCCTCCCACCCCAGTACGAACCAACTTGATAACGATGACAAAAATGAAATGGCCTCAAGCTGCATCAGGGGAAGGTTAGCTTGGCCATGAGGAGAAACCTCTTCCTGGAAAGGGTTCTCAGGGCTTGCAACAGGCTGCCCGGGGCAAGGGGTGGAATTGCCATCCCTGGCCATGTTTCACAGTCGTGAAGATCTGGAGGTGAGGGACAGGGTTTAGTGGTGGCCTTGGGACAGTTGGGTTAATCACAGAGTAACAGGCTGATTGGAAGAGGAACATCCATGGAGTGTCTGCAGAACCAACCCAAGGGAAATACTGTCTGCAGGGACAGGGATTGGACTGGATGATCTTTTGAGGTCCCTTCCAATCCCTAATGATTCTGTGATTCTGTGAAGGGATCTCAAAAGATCATCTAAGTCCAATCCCCACTGTGGCTGGACTAGATGATCTTGAAGGTCTTTTCCAACCTGACTGATTCAGTGATTCTATGACAGAGCTGACTCCCAGGATCCTCCCAGGAACAGCAGGCAGCTGTGGGCCCTCTTTGTGAGCCACCATAAACTGTAACTGAGTAAATTCACTCCTCTCGTGTTAGTGCCAGTGACACTGAACCTGTTTGGGCTACATCAGGGTGGTCTCTGGCCTCTAGCTCTACCAGTTCTGGGCCACTCAGTTCCAGAAGGACACAGAGCTGCTGGAGAGACTCCAGTGCAGAGCCACAGGGATGATGGAGGGAGGGGAGCATCTCCCTGCTGAGGAAAGGCTGAGGGAGCTGGGGCTCTTGATCTTGGAAAAAAGGAGACTGAGGAGTGACCCCATGGATGTTGGTCAATATGTGAAGGGTGGGTGTCAGGAGGATGGAGCCAGGCTCTGCTCAGGGGCACCCAGTGACAGGACAAGGGGCAGCGGGTGTGAGCTGGAGCAGAGGAGGTTCCATATAAATATCAGAAGGAACTTCTTCCCGGTGAGGGTGACAGAGCCCTGGAGGGGCTGCCCAGGGGGGGTGTGGAGTCTCCTTCTCTTGAGATGTTTAAAACCCACCTGGACGTGTTCCTGTGTGACTGGGTCTAGGTGATGCTGCTGTGTCAGGGGGATTGGACTGGATGATCTTTTGAGGTCCCTTCCAATGCCCAGTGTTCTGTGACTCTGTGAGCAGAACCATCTCCACCTGGCAGGTATTCACTGCTGCAGAGACCTGCTGTCTGTCAGCAAACCCCCAGGTAACACTAATCCAGATTCTACCTGTAAGAGCCTAAATCTGCTGACTTTTCTACAGCATCTCCAGATTCCTCCAGCTCCAGCTCAGAAACAACCCCAGGACAGCAACTTGTCAGGCACAGCAGTGCTCTGACCGCAGCTGAAAACGATGACGCGCGGTGAGATGATGACAAAGTCACTGGGTGCCGCCAGGTTGTGGAATCCCACTGTATGCAGCCCCTTACCTGTGGTGAGAAAGGATGTGGGTCCCTGGCTGACTGTGGTGCTGTAAGGAGTCTTGGGAAGGGAGGGCTGCACTAACCTCCGCACCCTCTGCTCCGGTCTGTGAACCCAAACGACTGTCCAAGTCTTTGCACCTCAAGTAAAGCTGGTCTCCTCGTTACACAGCAACTCTCGCTGTGTTACCACCTAGTCTGGGGAGCTGGGGCTGCTAACTGGCAAGAGGCTGAACAGGAGCCAGCAGGGTACCCAGGTGGCCAAGAAGGCCAATGGCATCCTGGCCTGGATCAGAAACTCTGTCTGCAGCAGGAGCAGGGAGGTGACTGTCCACCTGCACTCAGCACTGGTGAGGCTGCACCTTGGGTACTGGGTCCAGTTTGGGGCACCCCAGACTGAAAGAGATATCGAGGGGCTGGACCGAGGGCAGAGGAGGGCAACGAGGCTGGGGAAGGGCCTGGAGAATCAATCTGATGAGGAGAGATGGGGATGTTTAGTTTGAGGAAGAGGAGGGTGAGGGGAGACCTCATCACTCTCTACAACTATCTGAAAGGACACTGGAGTGATGTTGGTGCTGGGCTCTTCTCACAGGTCATTAGTGACAGAAGCAGAAGGAAGGGCTTCAAGGGAGGTTTAGACTGTCCATCAGGAAGACATTCTTGATGGAGAGAGTGTTCAGGCACTGGACTGGGCTGCCCAGGGTGGTGGTTGAGTCCCCATCCCTGGATGTGTTTAAAAGTCACTTAGATGTGGTGTTGGGGGATCTGGTGTAGGGGTGACCTTGTAGAGTAGGGTTGATGGTTGGACTTGCTGATCCCAGGGGTCTTTTCCAACCTGAATGGTTCTGTGATCACCACACTAGGTTACCACTCACGGGGTTATCACCACAAAGGCTGTTGTCTGGAAGTAGCTCATAACAAGTAACCACACTAGCCCCACAGCCCCGTGAGGTTTTGAAAGCGAAGATTTTCCCCAGCACCTCGTTCCCCATCGGCACTCGACGCTCTGAAGGCTGTTCTGCACAGCAAACTCCTGGGAGCCTTTGGCCTTCTGGGCTCTTTCTTAATTAAACTGACTCAAATTCACGCTGCCACGCTCTGTACTTCCGGCTGAGGTTCTTCACGGAGGGCTTGGTGTGGGTGATGGCATCCAGGAAATCTACTGTTGTGATGGTGTCTAAGCGGATCATGGGCAACCTACTGCTGCCTGCAGAGGAGACAATCAATTGTGTTATGTTAATTACTGCCAAAGGTGTTATTTTATAGCCCTACTGCAGCACAGAACGTATGGAAAAAACAGGGTGGACCTGGTGCGATAGATTCACGTCTGAGCACTGACACGAGTCTGCTTCTCTGGACCCCANCAATCCCTAGTGACTGGATCTAAAGGATCCTGCTGTGTCAGGGGGACTGGACTGGACGATCTTTCAAGGTCTCTTCCAATCCCTAATGACTTGGTCTAGGGGATCCTGCTGTGTCAGGGGGACTGGACTGGGTGATCTTTTGAGGTCAATCCCTCATGTTCTGTGGTTCTGGAAGTCTTTCAGCAGGTAGTTGGGAAGATGCTCTAGGAAGCTGCAGCTGAGGACTTTCTTAGCAGATCACAGAGCTCCATCTGCTGGGGTTCATGCTACAGCTTCTGGAGTCCAGCATTTCCCAGACTGGCTTCTCTCTACTCAGCCCCGCTGGTGGTACCTGGATGGTGATTTTCCAGAGCATCAAAAATTTTCCTCACTGGTCTCATGGCTGCTTCCTTGCACACGAGTTTTATGTCTGAGCCCGAGTAGCCGTCAGTCTCCTGTGTGTGGGGATCAGAAGGGCAGGTTACAGCTTCGCAGCAGGAATCATAGAATCATTAAAAACCTATTTTGCAAACCCTGGAATCACAGACTGGCCGGGGTTGGAAAGGACCTTAAAGATCATCCAGTTCCAACCCCCCTGCACAAGCAGGGACACCTTCACTAGAGCAGGTCACTCAGAGACCCAGCCAACCTCATCTTCAACACTGCCAGGGATGGGGCAGCCACAGCTGCCTTGGGCAGCCTGTTCCAGCATCTGAGCACCCTCACAGCAAAGAATTTGCTCCTCCTGTCCAACCTCAATCTCCCCTCTTCAAGTCTGTAACCCTTTCCCTTTGTCCTCTTGCTACCACCCCTGTCAAAAGCCCTCCCCCCAGCTTTCTTGTAGCCCCCTTCAGAGATTGGGAAGCTCCTCATAGGTCACCTGGGAGCCTCCTCTTCTCCAGGCTGAACAACCCCAACTTGCTCAGCCTGTCTTTGTAGGGGAGCTGCTCCAGCCCTCTGCTCATTGCAGTTGCTCTCCTCTGGACCCCTTCCAGGAGCTCTGTGTCCTTTGACTGCAGAACTTTTATGCAAATATTATGTGAAGTCTGTGCCCCATTCCTGGAAGAGTTCAAGGCAAGGTTGGACCTTGTGGTTTGGAAATCCTGCTCTAGCTGAACATGTCCCTACTCACTGCAGCGGGGCTGGACTGGCTGAGCTTCAAATGTGCCTTCCACTCTGAATCACAGAATGGTTTAGGTCGGAAGGGACCTCAGAGATCATCTGGTACAACAGGGAGGCCTCCCCTCCAGTCCTGGGGGCAGTGCTGGGCCCCCCACTTCAAGAAAGAGATGGAGGGGCTGGAGTGGGTCCAGAGGAGCAACGAGGCTGGGGAAGGGGATGGAGGGAAGGGCTGATGAGGAGAGGCTGAGGGAGACGGGGGTGTTCAGCCTGGAGGAGACTCAGGGGGAACTTCTCCCTCTCTCCAACTCCCTGAAGAGAGGTTGTAGCCAGGTGGGAGTCAGGCTCTTCTCCCAGGCAGCCAGCACCAGGATGAGGGCAGGGCTGGAGCTGCATCAGGGAAGGGTAAGGTTGGATGTCAGGAAGCCCTTTCTCATGGAAAGGGTGACCAGAGCCTGGACTGGACTGGCCAGGGCAGTGGTGGAGTCCTTGTACCTGAAGGTGTTGAAGGNTTCCACATCAATATGAGAAGGAACTTCTTCCCAGTGAGGGTGACGGAGCACTGGAACAGGCTGCCCAGGGTGGTTGTGGAGTCTCCTTCTCTGGAGATGTTTAAGACCCTCCTGGATGTGCTCCTGTGTGACTTGGTCTAGGTGACCCTCCTGTGTCAGGGGGATTGGACTGGATGCTCTTTCGAGGTCCCTTCCAGTCCCTAACGGTTCTGTGATTCTACCACAGCCTGGCTGTGGCCCTGAGTGCCCTGGTCTGGCCGCTGGGGTGATGTTAGCTGCTGGCCTGGGCTGGCTGAGCTCAGAGGGCTTCCCCAGCCTCAGGGACTCTGTGATTCTGTAACACAAATAATTCTACGACTCTCTTAACTCCGTGTGTGAGCGCATTTCACACTGTTGCCTGCACCCTCCCCTCAGCATTTCACAGCTTGTTCTTTTGACTCCCCAAGTTGTTTTGTAGGACAAAGGAAACCAGACGTTTTCCTTCTGACTGCTGGGTGTCTGAAGGTGAAATGAAGCCACTCTTCTGCATCCACTGCCAGCCTCACTGTTACTAAAACAGCTGAACTTCCTCCTCATCATTAATGAATCAAACCCTGAGCAGGATGGTCTCTGTGGACAGACACAAGAAGGTCCAGCTGGGCGAGCTGAAAGATTTCCAGACCATGCGGATGTGACAAAGGGGTGAGTGAAGAGAACCTGAGACCCAGTGAATCCGCCTAAACGCCCTCTCCTCCTGGAGCTGTGATGAACATTGCCTACACAATTAACTGTTCATTACCCTGATTAATTGCCAGTGCTCCCAGCTTGGTGAGAAGACTGGTAAAACACACTGCTGCTGGAAGTCTCCCTGTGTTTAAGGCTGCAAAGCTGGTGCAACAGGGAGGATGGGATCACAGCATCCTGCAAGGAGAGAGCTGTGGAACAAGTGGTCTCTATGGCCAGGTACCTCCTGTGAAGTGCTCAGCTCTGTGTCTCACTGGTCTCTCTTTGGACAGAGCCTCCACTGCACTGAGGTCCTTCCTCCAGCTCCCTATGTCACAACTGCTGTATCCAGAGGTGTTGCCCCAACGCTCTGGACCCCCCTCTTCCTGGATATTATCTCACTGCTGTGGGTGACACGCCACTCCTGCTTACGCTGTCCCACCCAGAAACCCCCCAAGCACTGGATCAGCACTGTCTCTGCCATGGTGCCATCTCACATGGCTCAGCAAGCTGTAGTCCAGAGCTGTTCTCAGCTCCACTCCTCCGCTGTTGATCAGAGCAGGCAGCCAGTGCTGGATCATGGCCCTCCGGGCCTCTTCGCTTGGGAGATCAACCAAAATCCTCTTCTCCAGCCGCCGCAGCATGGCTGAGTCCAGCTCCCTGCAAGGAAAGGAGAGGAATCAAGAATCACAGAACCATCAGGGATTGGAAGGGACCTCGAAAGATCATCTAGTCCCATCCCCCTGACACAGCAGGATGACCTAGACCAAGTCACACAGCAACACAGCCAGGCAGGTTTTAAATGTCTCCAGAGAAGGAGACTCCACAACCACCCTGGGCAGCCTGTTCCAGTGCTCTGTCACCCTCACCGGGAAGAAGTTCCTTCTCAGGTTGATGTGGAACCTCCTCTGTTCCAGCTTACAACCATTGCCCCTTGTTCTATCACCAGATGACACTGAGCAGAGTCTGGTTCCATCCTCCCAACACCCACCCTTCACATGTTTGTAGACATGAATGAGGTCACCTCTCAGTCTCCTCTCCTCCAAGCTAAAGAGACCCAGCTCCCTCAGCCTCTCCTCAGAAGGAAGGTGCTCCACCTCCTCCATCATCCTCATTGCCCTACGCAGGAGTCCCTCCAGCATTGTCCCATCACTTGTTTCTTGTGAGAGGAGACCAACCCCCACCTCTCTACAGCCTCGTTCTGGGCAGTTGTAGACAGCAATCAGCTCCCTTTTCTCCAGATTAACCAGCCCCTGCTCCCTCTGCTGCTTCTCACAAGGTTTGGTCTCCAGACCTTGTTCGCCTTCTCTGAACCCACTCCATCCCCTCAATGTCCTTCTTGTATTGAGGTGCCCCAAACTCAACACACGGTATTTTCCATCATTCCTCTTGCTGCAGGGACCTCCTGGGGTGTCTCCCACCACCTCCATCTCCCCAGCCAGGTTGTCCAAACACCACTGATGCAGACAAGTTGCTGTTGACCCAGAAAAGGTTGCAGTGACCCTACTTGCTGGGTAAAGCAGGAAATAAAGGCAAAATATTTTTGTTATGTGCAGTGTTTGGGCTGTTTGCTAAACTGTTGTGTTAGCGATCAAACGCCAGGACAGAAAAACAAGCACCGGGCCAACAAAAATGCTCCCTGAAACAACAGCCCCGTAAAAGCACGAGGGAGAGCTGGTGGAAAGACCCACCAAGCTGCACAAAACGTGAGACTTAGCGGAGCTCCTATGAGTTGACATGAGGAGGCATCACAGAACCACACTGAGGTTGGGAGAGGGCTTCAAGATCATCAAGTCCAGCCGTCAACCCAACCCCACCCTGCCCAGCTCATCAACGTGGCTTTTGAACACCTCCAGGGACAACGTGATGTGTTATCAGTCGTGAATTTCATGAAGGGAAACAAGATCATAGAATCATTAGGGGTTGGAAGGGACCTCAAAAGATCATCTAGTCCAATCCCCCTGCCACAGCAGGATCACCCAGACCAAGTCGTAGATGAAGAGCTGTTTGGACTTCCAGATGGGAGATGAGTAGCTGAAGCATTTTAGGCAGGAACTACAGGGCTCAAGAACTCCAGAAGGAGCAACAAGGGTTGACAGGGATAGTTCATAACTAAGCTTCACAACACCAGCTACAACCTAAGGTTATGGCTTCATGGTCCATAATTAATCCCTGGTCTGGTCCATAAATAATCCCTGGTCTGGTTCATAATTAATCCCTGACTATTGTGATTAACACCCCAGTGCTCTGGAGGAAAAGACACCAGGAGTGGTTGGGTTTCTCATCCTTTCTGTCTCCCATCCTCCTCTGCAGATGGTCTGAGCAGACCCCCTACAAGTTGAGAGATTGTCCTCACTCCACATCCACTCCTGCTCCTCTTGTTGCTTCCCAACACTGTCCTGCACTTTTCACTTTACCATAGAACCTCAGATTCATAGGATAATTTAGATGGGAAAGACCTTCAAGATCATCAAGTCCATCCACTGACCCAACTGTCCCAAGGCCACTGCTAAACCCTGTTCCTGAGCGCAAGATCTCCACGACGTGAAACACGGCCAGAGATGGTGATTCAACCCCCTCCATGGGCAGTCTGTTCCAAGGCATGAGGACCCTTTCCATGGAGAAGATTTTCCCCAAACTAAACGTCCCCAGGTGCCAGTTGAGGCCATTTCCTCTTGTCCTGTCGTTGAAAGCTCTCTGGACACTTCACCAACCTCATTGGCCTTCTGTGGACCTACTCCAGCATCATAAAGTCTTTCAAGCTGAGAGTGAAAGAAATGGCTCACTGTAGAGTAACCTAGATTTGATTTGGGTCTCACTCAAAGCACCTAACATCTAATGATAGGGCAGAAGGCAATGGATGTAAGCTGGAACAGAGGAGGTTCCACATCAATCTGAGAAGGAACTTCTTCACATTGAGGTTGACAGAGCCCTGGAAGGGGCTGCCCAGGGCGGTTGTGGAAATGTCTCTTTGTCTGGAGACGTTTGAAACCCAATCCCCAAACCACAGAATCACAGGACATTAGGGATTGGAAGGGACCTTGAAAGATCATCCAGTCCAATCCCCCCTGACACAGCAGGATCCCCTAGATCCAGTTCCACAGGAACATGGCCAGGTGGGCTTTAAATGTCTCCAGAGAAGGAGACTCCACAGCCCACCAGGGCAGCCCGTTCCACTGCTCTGCAGGGAAGAAGATGGACTAGATGATCTTTCGAGGTCCCTTCCAATCCCTTCTACGATAAGTTCCTTCTCATATTGATGTGGAACCTCCTGTGTTCCAGCTCAAACCAACAGCCCGTGTCCTATCATGTTCTGTGATTCACTACCCACCTCTGAAGTTCATCCTGGCCACCTTCTCATGGCTCTGACAGGACCCATCTTGTGAAGAAGGGAAGAGTCTATCAGCCCGCACCACGGCTTCACCCATCCCAGCGGTGAGGAAGGGAGAAGAAAGCACCACTGCAGTGTTCCTCACGTGAAATGTCCTAGCAGAATCATTCAGTAGGTGGTTAAGGACCACTTTGTTCCCTCACTGGCAGGGCCTTTGCTTTACTTCATGGCAAGTTGTCAATAGGAGGTGCCTGGCTGATGAGCATCAGAGGGCGAGGCTGGGGACCAAGCAGTGGCTGAAGGGGGAGATCAATAGCTGCAGTGCAGCTTAGGGCAGCGTAAAGAGCTTTGTTCAGGCTTCTTGTTACTCATCTAAAAGCAGCTTGGCACTGGGGTTTTTTTTTCACTATCAATAAATATCCAAGTTAAACAAATCTCTTGAAATCCAGCTTAAGGCAGGAACACAGGGCTGTGCTGTGAAGCCACAACCTCAGGCTGCCGTTGGTGTTTTGAAGCTTCATTATGAACTATCCTTGTGCAGGGGAACGAGCCTCAAAGACTATGTAGGATCATACAGACTGGTTTAGGTTGGAAGGGACCTCAGAGATCACTCAGTCCCAACCCCATGCCATGAGTTGCCCACAGACTCCTCCAACCTGGACTTGGACACTTCCAGGGATGATGGAGCAGCTACAACCTCACTGGGCAACCTGTTCCCATGCTGCAGCACTCTCACAGGGAGGGATTTGTGTCTCAGATCTCATCTCAATCTCCCCTCTTTTAGCCTGAACCCATCCCCTTGTCCTATCATAGAATCATAGATTCATTAGGGATTGGAAAGGACCTCCAAAGATCATCCAGTCCAATCCCCCTGACACAACAGGATCACCTAGATCAAGTCACACAGGAGCACATCCAGGTGGGCCTTGAACATCTCCATTGATGGAGACTCCACAGCCTCCCTGGGCAGCCTGTTCCAGTGCTCCGTCACCCTCACCGTGAAGAAGTTCCTTCTCATATTTCATAGAATCATTAAGGATTGGAAGGGACCTCCAAAGATCATCCAGTCCAATCCCCCTGCCACAGCAGGATCACCCAGACCAAGTCACACAGTCAGTCAGGGTTAGAAGGGACCACAGGATCATCCAGTCATAGATGAACACTAGATGCTCATGGCTTTCACCCTCCATCCCCCTAACCCCCTTTTTGAAGCATGTCCTCAGCCACATCTTGAAGCACATTTTGTGTGGCACTCACATTTCTGCCAGGAAACCTCATCACTGCCCTCAGAGATCTGCTCTGCTTATTGAGGAGCAAAATCCAACCTTCCCATGAGCAACGTCAAGAGAATCTCAGGTGTAGAACTTTGCCTTCTCACCACGTCTCAGCCAGTGACAACTTTGTGTGGTAGCAGTTCCTCCTAAACAGAAATCTCACAGACTCATAGAATCATAGAGGTTGGAAAAGACCTCTGGGATCATCGAGTCCAACCATCAACCCTACTCTATAAGTTCACCCCTAAAAGAGATCCCCCAGCAACTGTGTCTAAGTGACTTTTAAACACACCCAGGGATGGGGAGCCAACCGCCACCCTGGGCAGCCCAGTCCAACACGTTCCATCTCATCGTTTTGGATGTGCCTTCAGAAAGCTCTGTCATGACTTTGATGTTTCAAACAATGAATCCTGCAGACATGAGCACTTTGGAATCGCAAAATGACCCGTCATCAAACGTGCAAAACACTCAAAACCTCTATCCTGCCAGTTCTGCGTGTCACACGAGTAGGGTATAGGCTGGGGACTGAGCTGTTGGA
>VXBP01004050.1:193357-216450 GCA_013400115.1 Rhinopomastus cyanomelas | reverse complement strand
AGGGGGATTGGACTGGATGATCTTTTGAGGTCCCTTCCAATCCCTAATGATTCTATGATTCTGTGATTGTATGAGCCCAGGAGGCTCAGATGGCCAAGAGCATCTTGGTTCACACCAGCACTAGCGTGGCCAGCAAGAGTAGAGAGGTGACCATCTGTCTGTACTCAGCACTGGTGAGTGTTCACTGTTCAGGTTTGAGCCCCTGACTCCCAGAAGGACATTGAGGAGCTGGACTAGGACCCACAGAGAAAGGACATGAGGCTCAGGAAGGGTCTGGAGCACACGTCCTGTGACAAGCAGCTGAGGGAAGAGGGGTTGTTCAACCTAGAGAGAAGAAGGTTCAGATGAGACCTGAAAGGAGGCTGGAGTGAGGAGGGGTTCAGCCTCTTCTCCCTGGTGGCACCTTACAGGAGCAGAGGAAATGGCTGCAGGCAGCACCAGGGGAGGTTTAGACTGGATGTCAGGAAGAGTTTCTTCACCAAAAGGGTTATCAGCCATTGGAACAGGCTGCACAAGGTCACCATCCCTGGAGGAATTTAAACGATGCGAGTTGAGTCCCCATCCCTGGATGAGTTTAAAAGATGCTTGGATGTAGTGCTGGGGGAATCAGGTTTAGGGGTGAACTTGTAGAGTAGGGTTGATGGTTGGACTCAATG
Source organism: Rhinopomastus cyanomelas (assembly GCA_013400115.1). NCBI lineage: Eukaryota > Metazoa > Chordata > Aves > Bucerotiformes > Rhinopomastidae > Rhinopomastus > Rhinopomastus cyanomelas. The sequence continues at coordinate 215,794 of VXBP01004050.1, read as the reverse complement.
ATCCCCAGGGGTCTTCTCCAACCTGAATGACTCTAAGATTCTATGCTGTGTGGACTTCGATGATCCCCAGGGGTCTTCTCCAACCTGAATGATTCTGTAATTCTATGATGTGTGGACCTGGTGCCTAGGGACATGATTTAGTGGTGACCTGGCAGTGCTGGGCTGAAGGCTGCACTCGAAGATCTTCAAGTTTTCTTCCAACCAAAGAGATTCAGTGGTTTTGTGGTTCCTTTAAAGAGTCTGTTGGTTGCGTATGGCAGACACACGTTAACAAGACACAGAGAGAGACCAGCCTCATGCTCACATCAACAGATCTCCACGATCCCTGGAGCCAGCACCAGCCCATGGTGAGCTTCAGAAGAGCTGCTGTCACTGAACTCTTCCTCAGTGGGTCCTTTCAAACCAGTGTGCAAGGGCAGAGAGACATGGATCCTCCAAAGACCCCTTTCTAACCCTGCCATGCCACAGCACTGCTTGTAAGGCTTGGCCACGGCATGACTTCTCATCCTGAGAGGGCAACGATGCTGCAGTAACACAAACGTCTATCGCTCACTGCTGACAAACCACAAGGGGACAACTGGATTATTAATGTCTTAGTCCTCGTTCAGACTCGACTGTTCACACACAGCAGCGATTTATTTGTCAGAAAATTGAGCCAAATGCTGCTCAGTTCCTGTCCTGCAGGTACTGTAACATGAAATGAGGTGGATTTTGTACTGATTTAAATTCATGAGTTTGTCCAAGGCATCAATCCCTCCAAATCAACCTGTAGACTCTGCTATTCACAGAATCACAGAATCATTAGGGATTGGAAGGGACCTCCAAAGATCATCCAGTCCAATCCCCCCTGACATAGCAGGATCACCCAGACCAAGTCACACAGGAACACAGCCAGGTGGGTCTTAAACGTCTCCAGAGAAGGAGACTCCACAACCTCCCTGGGCAGCCCCTTCCAGGGCTCTGTCACCCTCACTGGGAAGAAGTTCCTTCTCAGGTTGATGTGGAACCTCCTCTGTTCCAGCTCACACCCACTGCCCCTTGTCCTGTCACTACATGACACTGAGAAGAGCCTGGCTCCATCCTCCTATTCTGGCTATAAAAGCAAGAGAGGGTTTTGGACTTGGACTGTTGGGCCAGGGTAGGAACCAGCAGCACTTGTCCATCTAATTTCTATACACATCTTAGAAACAATCTCGTAACTGAGATTATGAGCCTCAAAGCCTTGGCCAGGACATACAACAGCCTGACTCAGTACAAGGACACTGAGGTCTTGGAGTGGGTCCACGGAAGAGCAACAAGGTTGGTGAATGGTCTGGAGAATAAACCTTGGAGCAGCTGAGGGAGCTGGGGCTGATTAGTCTGGAGAAAAGGAGGCTGAGGGGAGACCTTACTGCTGTCTGCAACTGCCTGAAGGGACACTGTAGAGAGGTGGGGGTTGGTCTCCTCTCACAAATGAAAGAAAAATGGCCTCAGGTGACACCAGAAGTTTAGGCTGGTGCTGAAGGTAATCTTCTTCCTGGAAAAAGTCCTCACCCTTGGAACAGGCTGCCCAGGGATGGGGATTGAATGACTATCCCTGGATGTGTTTCACAGTCGTGGAGATCTGGAGCTCAGGGACAGGGTTTAGTGGTGGCCTTGGGACAGCTGGGTTAGTGGATGGACTTGAAAGGTCTTTTCCATCCTAAACAATTCTGTGATGCTATGACTATGTTTCCACTCTGACCCTTGAACTTCAGCCTGGTTGCAGAATGATCCTACTCAGAAGCATCTCAGAAGCACCTTCCCTTCACTGTGTGGTAAACAGAAGCTTCTGCATTAGGAGAGACAATGCAGAGGAGGAGACAGGTTTGCAGGAAGGATGAGGACTGGATCTCTTCCCGTGACAAACAGGAAGTCCAGCCCTTACATCAAAGAATAACTGTAGAATTTTCAAGTGAAGTCCACTGCCTGTAGGCTCTCTGACATTCCTAGAGAGAAATAAATTATGGTACCTAGATTAGGCCACAGAATCACAGACCATTAGGGATTGAAAAGGACCTCGAAAGATCATCCAGTCCAATCCCCCTGCCACAGCAGGATCACCTAGATCCAGCTGCACAGGAACATCTCCAGGTGGGTTTTAAACATCTCCAGAGAAGGAGACTTCACAACGTCCCTGAGCAGCCCCTTCCAGTGCTCTGCCACCCTCACTGGGAAGAAGTTCCCCTGCTTTGATTTACAGCATGAAAAAATGGCTGAGGCTGGAAGATGTCTCCTGAAGACCATTCCATCCAATGCCCTCCTCAAGTCAGGGTCAGCTAGAACACGTTGCTCAGGGCCATAGGCCAGTCCTGGGCAACCCTTGTGAGGAAGAAATTGTTCTTCAGGGACAACCTAAACCTCCCCTGGGGCAACTGAGGCTATTTCCTCTCAGTTGTTTCATTGCTGAGTGCCCCACAGAAGTCTTGAAATAAGGTTTTAAACTGAAATAGGGAAGACTGAGATGAGATCTGAGGCAGAAGTTCTTCCCTGTGAGGGTGCTGAGGCTCTGGAACAGGCTGCCCAGGGAGGTTGTGGCTGCTCCATCCCTGGAAGAGCTCAAGGCCAGGCTGGATGGGGCTGTGGGTACCCTGGTCTGGTGAGAGATGTCGCTGCCCATGGCAGGGGGTTGGGACTGGGTGATCTCTGAGGTCTCTTCCATCCTGTGGCTCTATCATTTCCAGTTTACTTTGCTGATGTTCCCTCTCTGCTTCAAACACAGAATTCTCAGCAGGAAAATAATTTCTAAAAAAAATTTAAAACTCTTATAGGGAAGATTTAATGGAACTGGTAGCCCAAGGAGAGGGGAAAACCTCACGATAGGCAAGAAGAACAACAAAGCTGGTGAAGAGCCTGGACAACAAGTCTTGCAAAGAGTGGTTGAAGGAGCTGGGGCTGTTTAGTCTGAAAGGAGGAGGCTGAGGGGGACCTCCTGCCCTCTACAACTACCTGAAGAGAGGGTGTGTAGAGGTGCCTTCTCACAGGTGATTAGTGATAGGACAAGAGGGAAGGGCCTCAAGCTGCTCCGGGGAGGGTTAGGCTGGACATCAGGAAAAGCTTTTGCACTGAAAGAGCAGTCAGGGCTTGGAACAGGCTGAGTCACCATCCCCGGAGGTGTTTAAAGATAGAATCATAGACACTTAGAATCATTAGGGATTGGAAGGGACCTTCATCTAGTCCAATCCCCCTGCCACAGCAGGATCACCTAGACCAAGTCACAGAGTCAGTCAGGGTTAGAAGGGACGTGTTTAGAGAGCTACCAAGTGGTGACCCTTGGTAGGGTTAACAATTGATGAGCTCAAGGGTCTTTTCCAATTAAAATGATTCTACGGTTCTAAATCCACAGACTAGTTCCAGACCTATGAAAACTGACTGGACAAACAAGCACTTGAATTCCCTGCACAGGCACTGGATTCTGTGCTGAAGAACGACCAGTGAGCTACAAACCAGACTGTGTGTGTGAAAGAGAAACACATCCTGTGCTAGTTGAGACAAACCATCGAACCAGATCAACAGTCTGGACCTGAGAGCAGCCACGGGAGATGCTGTTTGAGGAGAGCACATGAGTTGGCCATTCTCTGCTGTCTGCTGGTCACTCCCAATCATCCACAGTGGTTAAAATGCCAGTGTTACCTCCCTACCTCATCCTCTCTGCTCTGCTCTGTCCATTTTGAGATCCAATGTGATGAAGTGCCCTAATTCCAATCTCAAACCATTTAGTCTTCTCTTATAATTCTATGATTCTATGATAAATTACGTTAGAGGAACTGAAGAATTTTGCTCTTCAGCTTTTAGGAATCACGTTCGACACAAATAAAACCCAACACTCCTATTTATGGAGTATCCTCCTAAGCACTAGATGTTTTAAGCACCTTACAGTTCCAGGCTGAAACCCTTCTTAGCTTAAACGTAGTAAATAACTTGCCCGTGAAGTCAAACACTCCATTTTAAATATTAGCAGCTGGTGGCACCAGCATATGTTGACTTTATGATGGATTATTCTCATGTGGGCACAAAGAGCAAGAACCACAGAGTTTAAAAGTAAAAGCTCAAAATTAATCTTTAAATGCTTTAACCAAATATCAAGGCTTTAGTTCCTAAAAGTCTAAGTAAATTCTTGATCTGTGCTTAGAAGCTCATGCAGATGTATTCAAAAAACGTTCTCTCTGGATCTCTTACCATGGCAGATTGGAAGCTGCTAAAACAAACACAAGATCATCAGATCGGGCCAGGCCATCCATCTGCACCAGTAATTCCGTTTTCATCCGTCGACTTCCTTCGTGTTCACCGCTACCAAGATTCAGAGAGATGTTATTTGCTCGGTGCATTAAAGTAATCATCTTTGTTTATACAGTGTCACTCACAGCAACTGAGCCCCTTGTCACAGTTCTGCCCCGGTTCAAAGCATGATTAAGCTCCATTAGCTAACATCTAAGCATTAAAATCGAGCTCTCTAATGATTACTTAAATGGACTCTCTTCCCTGTGCATTAGGGGGAGGAGAATTCACTGTCACAGATTCACAGAACATTAGGGATGGGAAGGGACCTCCAAAGTTTATCTAGTCCAATCCCCCTGCCACAGCAGGACCACCTAGACCAACTCAGAATCACAGCACATTAGGGATGGGAAGGGACCTCTGAAGATCATCCAGTCCAATCCTCCTGCCACAGCAGGACCACCGAGACCAACTCAGAATCACAGCACATTAGGGATGGGACCTCAAAAGTTTATCTNTCCATCCTCCTGACACCCACCCTTCACACATTGATCAACATCCATGGGGTCACCCCACAGTCGCCTCTTCTCCAAGCTCAAGAGATCCAGCTCCCTCAGCCTTTCCTTAGCAGGAGGGTGCTCCACTCCATCATCTCTGTGGCTCTGTGCTGGACTCTCTCAAGCCTGACGTAGCTAGCAGCTACAACCAGGTTTAATGACATATTTCTGCACAGGCATCCACCCATTGGTGACATCTCAATATTTAGTAAGGCAATGTAAAAATAACTGTATAATCTTAGAAAAATACCCTTATAAAAATATAAAGTTGAGTGATATTGTCAAAAGCTTTTAAATATATGTCTTTAAATAGATATATTTATATTATGCATTTACAAAGACAAAATTCAACCCATAATTTATAGCTATTCTGTCACAGAACATTAGGGGTTGGAAGGGACCTTGAAAGACCACCTAGTCCAGTCCCCCTCCCACAGCAGGATCACCCAGACCAAGTCACACAGGAACACATCCAGGCAGGTTTTAAGTGATAAATAGAACAAGTTGTACCTTACAGCACATTCCCTTTACACACCTTTGTAGGAATATAATTTACAGAACATAAAACCCAATGTAATGGGGTCCTAATGGTGGTAACTTTATTTTTCTGGTTCTTTCTCATGCCTACCCTTTTCCATCTGGTTTTAACTACAAATGGGCTACACTCTGGACAACAATAAAACATCGTCCCGGTCTTGCAGCTGGATGTCCTGAGAAGGCCCCAGTAAGTTGTCCTGTTAGTTAAAATTCCATTCTACCACCTACACCCCATCTAACTGTGTTATCCCTAAGCCTGTCCAAAATGTCACAAAATCAGCTGCTTCTTACTTGCCTCTAACAAATCACCAGCTGTTTCCTCCCCATCCTTTATTTCCACCTCAAATCCCTTTAAGCACAGCACAGCTGGTTATTGTAGAACTGTTGAGGCTGGAAAAGATGTTTAAGACCACCAATCATTAAGTCCAGCCACTAACCCTACTGTGCCAAGCCCACTGTTAAATGACTCCAGGTTGGGTGGGTGTGTTGATCTGGGTGGAGAGGTCGTACAGAGACATCTGGACTGGCTGGAGCAGTGAGTTGAGATCAATCATATGAGCTTCAACAAAGCCAACAGCCAGTTCCTGCACTTGGGTCACAGCAACCTGATGCGGTGAGACCGTGGCTGCAAAACTACTCCACAGAATGAGACCTGGAGGTATTGACTGATCATCAGATAAATATGAGTCAGCAGTGGGCAGTGGCCAAGAATGGAAACGGCGTCCTGGCTTGTATCAGAAATAGTGTGGCCTGCAGAAGTAGGGAAGTCATTGCCCCCCTGTACTGGGTGCTGATGAGACCACACCACGAGGACTGGGTTGAGATTTGGGCACCTCAATAAGGAAGGACATTGAGAGGCTGGAGCAGGTCCACAGAAGGGTAGCAAGGTTGGTGAAGGGTCTGGAGAGCAAACCTTGTGCGGAGTGGCTGAGGGAGTGGGAGCTCTTTACTCTGAAGAAGAGGAGGCTGAGGGGAGACTTTATCATTGTCTACGACTACTTAAAAGGAGGCTGTAGAGGGATGGGACTTGGTCTCTCCTCACAAGGAATAAGGGATAGGACAAGAGAAAATGGCCTCAAGTTGTACCAGGGGAAGTTGAGGTTGGCCTTGAGGAGAAACTTCTTTCTGGAAAGGGTCCTCAGGCCTTGGAACAGGCTGCCCAGGGATGGGGTTGAATCGCCATCCCTGGATATGTTTCACAGTTGTGGAGATCTGGAGCTCATGGACAGGGTTTAGTGGTGGGTTGGGACAGTTGGGTTAACAGTTGGATTTGATGATCTTAAAGGTCTTGTCCAGTATAATTGATTCAACAACTTTGTGATTTTAAACCCTGACCCTAAGCTCCAGATCTATGACTTTTAAACACGTCCAGAGGTGTTGGTTCCACCCCCTCCCTGGGCAGCCTGTTCAGAAGCACTCTTACACTTCCCACTCACAGTCTTTCCGTACCCACAGTCCTTTTCTGATCCTCACACAACTGTCTTCCACACTTGCTTCTCTACTGATCTCATCTGCTCTGAATGAAACAACCGCTGCATTGAGTCAATCCTGAGCACAAATACAGGCTGGGCAGTGACTGGCTGCAGAGTAGCCCTGGGGAGAAGGACTTGGGGGGCTTCTGGACAAGAGGCTCAGCATGAGCCAGCAGTGTGCACTTGTGGCCCAGAGGGCAAACTGGATCCTGGGCTGCATCAGGAGAAGTGTGGCCAGCAGGTCGAGGGAGGTGATTCTCCCCCTCTGCTCTGCTCTGGTGAGACCCCACCTGGAGGNTGCAGGGGGATTGGACTAGATGATTTTTGGAGGTCCCTTCCAATCCCTAATGTTCTGTGATTCTGTGAAAGTGGGACAAATATCCTCCTAAAGAATTAGGAACTGGTCTCATCAGTTACCCAGCAGCAGTGCCTCTCTGACTCATAACTGACTCCAGCTCATCCAGGAAGATTGTCGAAGGAGCATGGTACCGGGCAAGCTCAAACAGCACCTGTTTGGAGAGAAGAGTAAATGTGAAAGACAAAGCTGACAGACACAAAAAGCCCCTAAAGGACACTGGCACAGAAGATAAAATCCAGCACCCACACTTCTAGGATAAAAATGGACATCTGCTGGGGAAAAAAAGCTGTGGGTAGGCTGAGGGCTGCTGAATCCTCTCAGATTCTGAAAGGTCTGCAAAGGAGATATAAAGAACATAGCCTTGTAATCCTGTCTTTGTATGTAAATCTTTCTGGCTAAATCCTATCAGAGTACCCTGAGAATAATGGGATAGAAGAAAATGATCCATCAGAGGATTCTGGGAACTCCTAGATTGTTACCAGAGATTAAACATCTTTCTTTTGTTGTTGCTCAATTTACAGGGTTTTTTTTTAAATAAGGATTTGAAGAAAATATGGTGAGCAAAGCCAACCATGATGAAAGAAAATGGTTTGATCCTATCGATAAGAATCAGTCGGTTCCTTTGTTTTTTCTCTTGTGGAAACAACACAAACTGGTTCCACTATCAAGATTAAAAATGTAAAACATTAAGCTGACAAAAAATCTAGGGCTGCCCTTTGGAGAATGAAAGGTCATCTCTTTTTCTGTAAACATGAGGAGACAAATATGGATGTGGAGAGCACCAAGAAGATATTGCTTGTTCTTCTTCACAGAATCACAGAATCATTAGGGATTGGAAGGGACCTTGAAAGATCATCCAGTCCAATCCCCTGACACAGCAGGATCACCCAGACCAAGTCGCACAGGAACACATCCAAGTGGGTCTTAAACATCTCCAGAGAAGGAGATTCCACAACCCCCCTGGGCAGCCCCTTCCAGGGCTCTGTCACCCTCATTGTGAAGAGGTTCCTTCTCACACTGATGTGGAACCTCCTGTGTTCCAGCTTACACCCACTGTCCCTTGTCCTGTCACTGGGTGCCCCTGAGCAGAGCCTGGCTCCATCCTTCTGACACTCATCCTTCACATAATTATCAATATTAATGAGGTCATAATTCAGTCTTTGTTTGTCCAAGCTCAAGAGACTCAGCTCCCTCAGCCTTTCCTCCAATCCCTTTATCTCCGTGGTTCTGCACCGGGCTCTCTCCAGCAGCTCTGTGTCCTCCTGGAACTCAGGGGCCCAGAACTGGACACAATACTCCAGCTGTGGTCTGACCAGTGCAGAGTAGATGGGGAGGAGAACTTCTCTCCATCTGCTAACAACCTGTCTTCTGATCCACCCCAGAGTGTCATTGACCTTCCTGGCCATAAGGGCACATTGCTGGCTCATGGTCATCCTGCTGTCCACCAAGACCCCCAGCTACTTCAGTGAAGTGTTTGTTGAGTTTTCAGCTGAATATCACTAACAATAAACAATCAAGTACTTTTTAACCTCAACCCTTAAGAAAACCACCTGGATGCAATGCACAGGGTACAAATTATTTGCCTGGAGCCAGAATTTTACTACCAACCTAAAATACAGAACCACATCAGTGTAGGTCAGACCTCAGGAAAAGTAGGATGAGCAGACGTGCCTCCAAACAACCACAAACCCCTCACACAGCTTCAGGAAACTCCTCCACTAGTGTAGTCTGAGTTTAAGAGACGAATTCACAGAGCACTCTCCTTAGAGCTGCCCTGACCCACAATCTTGCTTCATTTTTGGGGACTCTAAGTAACACTTTGTAGGTAGCCAATGTGCCAACCCTTGCAGAAAGGATGTGAAGGGCTTTGAAGGGGTCACTAAGCCAACACTGCTTTAGTTTGGAACTCTGCTTGTCTCTTACTCAGTGAGACTACGGCCTTTAGGTCATTTGCTTTCTCTTACACTCCATAACTCCAGAAAGTTCCACAGCAAGAACCCAGAATGACTTCTGCAAAGGTCATTTTGCTCCCACTTTAAGAAGTAGATATTAACAGAGTCTGCAGTAAAACCAGGTGTGAAAGCCACCGTTTGGTGGTCTGCATCAGAACCTCAGCATTTCACCATCTTCAGGTAACAGTCTTTGTATTTACTGCCTTATCTGGTGGCCAGGAGGATTGATCTGCTTTCCCAGTAACTGACTGCAAACACTCCCACTTCAGTGATGACTATGGAATCGGTGTGGATGCAGGCACTGCAGCACTGTCTGCAAACTTCAGTAATGATGTTGAAGGTTAGAAAGTCATTATTTAGGAAGGTGCCAGAGAAAGCAATGGCTTCACTGCTGAAAGGTCACCCAAGCAGCAGAAGATCATGAAAGGTCTCATCATTGTGATTTGGTGTAAGGGATCCTGCTGTGTCAGGGGGATTGGACTAGATGATCTTTCAAGGTCCCTTCCAATCCCTAATGATTCTATGAGTCTATGATCTAGGGGATCGGACTAGATGATCTTTCGAGGTCCCTTCCAATCCCTAATGATTCTATGAGTCTATGATCTAGGGGATCCTGTTGTGTCAGGGGGATGGAACTGGATGGTCTTTCGAGGTCCCTTCCAATCCCTAATGATTCTATGATCTAGGGGATCTTGCTGTGGCAGGGGGATTGGACTAGATGATCTTTCAGGGTCCCTCCCAATTCCCAATGATTCTGTAATTCTATGATCTAGGGGATCCTGCTGCGATTCACAGATCCACAGAACGTTAGGGATGGGACAGGACCTTCAAGGATCATCCAGTCCAATCCCCCTGCCACAGCAGGATCACCTAGATCCAGTCGCACATGAACATGGCCAGGAGGGTTTTAAAAGCCTCCAGAGGAGGAGAAGAGTATCAGAGGAACACTCACTGTCCAGTTCCATGCCAAACTCCAGTTCTTTGAGGTCTTTTATGTTTGTTAGAGAATAATGAATGAGACAACAACTCTTACCCGGACAAGTTTTTCTGAGTCACCCCTCCATTTGCTGACAATGGTGGAAGCTGATATGTTGAAAAATGTTGTGTTGCATTCTGTGGCAACAGCCTTGGCGAGCAGAGTCTTTCCAGTACCTGCAAACAACAGCATTGAAGAGATTCCCTCTCCGTAGAAACACAACACAATGTTTTCTGTAATTCCTCTCATCCTACTACCAGTCTGATAACAACAGTAAAACAGAAAAATTCATGGAATCGTAGGATGGGTTGAGTTGAGGGGACCTTCAGAGCTCATCCAGTCCAACCCCCTGCAGGGAGCAGGGACATCTCCAACCAAAGCGCGTTGCTCAGACCCCAGGGTGCAACCTGACCTGGGATGGTGCCAGAGAAGGGCCTTCTCCCACCTCTCTGGACAACCTGGGCCAGGCTCTCCACACCCTCAGCAGCAATAATCTCTTCCTTCTCTCCAGTTCTGAATATCCCTCTTTTAGTTTAACTACCACTCATCATCCTGAAGCAGCAGCCCCTGCTCAAAAGTCTGTCCCCAGCTTTTCTTTAAGCCTTGAAAGGCCAGCAGAAAGTCTCCCCAGAGCCTTCTCTTCTGCAGGCTGAACAAGCCCAACTCTCTCAGCTTGTCCTCATAGCAGAGGGGTTCCAGTCCCCTGATCATTACTGTGGCCCTGCCAAGACTGTCTGGAGAAGCTCAGATACTACAGCACTGCAAGTGCACGTCTCAAACACCGAAGCACCACGTGCTGAAGCAGTCGATGCCTCTGCCACAAGTACATCTCAACATTCACAGGAACAAATGGAGTTTGCTGCAGCAGCAGACCCTTGCAACAAGAACCAACAGGTGGTACCTGTGCCCTCTGTCTCCTCCAGCCACACTCACAATGTGCTTGTGTCAGAGCTGAAGGGAGCAGCAAAGCTCTGCTGACATGGCAAATGCTCAGCTAGCACACAAGAGGGCAAAGCTATAGAATCATAGAATCATCAGGGATAGATCATCCAGTCCAAACCCCCTGCCACAGCAGGATCACCTAGACCAAGTCATAGAGTCAGTCAGGGTTNGAGTAGAGGGGGAGAATCACCTCCCTCGACCTGCTGGCAACACTTCTCCTGATGCAGCCCAGGTTCCAGTTTGTCTTCCCTGCCATTTCCAAAACAGAGAGGAAATACAGAGAAAAGAAAGGGCATTCTCTTTCAGAAGGTGAGTCCATGCCAGATTTATTCCCATTTCATCCCTGGATGTGTGTAAAAGTCGTGGAGATCTGGAGCTTAGGGACAGGATTTAGTGGCAGGCTTGGAACAGCTGGGTTCATGGTTGGACTGGATGATCTTGAAGGTCTTTTCCACCCTAAGTCTACGATTCCATGATTTCGTAAGACTATGTCAGGCCAAACTTGATTAATATAGTCTGGCAGAGAGGAGTTCTCACTCTTGTGAACACTTTGAGGAAGTATAAGTTTTGGAAGATTTAGGTGTAGAATGAGTCAAGGGATGGGAAAGGCAAATGGACAGGTTTGAGTGTCAGAGATAGACGTGATCATCCAACACTGTCTCCTTGTATTTCACCACACAGAATGTGTCCTTTATTAACACATGTGGTTTAATTATCATTGATGATTTACCATAGGACAGGATGAGAAGCAGCAATAAACATATATGGAGAGGGTCCAGCGCAGAGCCACAAAAATGATGAAGGGAGGGGATCATCAATCTGATGAAGAAAGGCTGGGGGAGCTGGGTCTCCTGAGCTTGGAATAAAGGAGACTGAGGAGTGACCCCAAGAATGTTGATCAACATGTGAGGGGCAGGTGTCAGGAGGATGGAGCCAGGCTCTGCTCAGTGGCATCTAATGACAGGACAAGGGGCAATGGGTGTGAGCTGGGACAGAGGTGGTTCCACATCAATGTGAGAAGGACCTTCTTCCCAGTGAGGGTGAGGGAGCACTGGAAGGGGCTGCCCTGGGGGACTGTGGAGTCTCCTTCTCTGGAGACATTTAAAACCATCCGGGACACATTCCCGTGCAACTGGAGCTAGGTCATCCTGCTGTGGTGGTGGGACTGGACTGGATGATCGTCAAGGTCCCTTCCAATCCCTAATGTTCTGTGAAATGGACATGGTAGGAAGATCCCCATACCTGGTGGTCCATACAGCAATAATCCTTTCCAAGGAGACAGAATGCCAGTGAACAGCTGCGGGTACTGTGGGAACAGCAGGAAAATCAGGGATTATAAATGCATCCCCTACAACAAAATGCAGGGGATTCTGACACCTACCTCCACTGCTCCCAACACGTCCAGGAAAGCTAAGAAATTTGAGGACAGTGAGATAAAAACCCTCCAAAAGAATATATAACAGAAAACACCTCTATTTGCCATTTGAGATCTGTTTTCAGTGAATTCTTCAAATGCAGTTGGTTTAACATTCTCTTCTAGAGGTAATTTCTCATCTAATTAATATAAGCCAAAGGCAGCAGTGGGGGGACTGGACTGGATGATCTCTGGAGGGCCCTTCCAGTCCCTAATGTTCTGTGATTCTGTCAAAGGTGTCAAAGGAGACAAAGAATAAGACCCAACACTTATATTTTAAATACTGAAAAACCATTTTCCTGTTGTAGAAAGTGTCAGATGAAGCAGGAACAGGAATAAAATCATCAAATCATAGAATCATAGACTCATAGAATCACAGAACATTAGGGATTGGGAGGGACCTTGAAAGATCAGCTAGTCCAATCCCCCTGCCAGAGCAGGATCCCCTAGAACATAGAGTCATAGAATCATTAGGGATTGGAAGGGACCTCGAAAGATCATCTAGTCCAATCCCCCTGACACAGCAGGATCCCCTAGATCCAGTCACACAGGAACACATCCAGGTGGATCTTAAACATCTGCAGTGAAGGAGACTCCACAACCTCCCTGGGCAGCCTGTTCCATCATGATAGTTCCACCATGAACTGCCAACAAAACCACAGAAGCAGTGAGAACTCTAAAACACTGTTAATTATAACAAAAATGCTAACAAGGCCACAAGTGGTTTTCTTCAAACTATTCAGCTTCTTACCTTTATGGGATAAACAACTGCTTCCTTGACCAGCCTTTTAGCTGCATCCAGCCCAATAATATCATCCCACTTCACGTTTGGGTTATGGAGATAAATGTCCTGTAACACACAACACATGCTGTAAGCAAAACTTCAGCACTAGGAAAACAACACGTGCAGAGAAGAAAGCACACAGAAAGGTCACTGCGGTGACTTGGTGCCTCCCTTCACTTCCTAAGAGCACAAACACTGCCAAACAAATGTGCTGAGTGGATCTGTTTCCTCAGATCTCCTTGTGTTAGCTGGATTTAATAAGCAATTAAATAATATGAAGAACTACCATAATATGAAGGTTCACCAGCGCCGGTACTGGGCTACTGATGCTGGGAAGTGTGGGAGGTTTAAAAAAAGGTATAAGCAGTGGAAGTGACATAGAATCATGGAATGGTTTAGGTTGTAAAAGTCCTTCAAGATAATTGAGTCCAGCTATTATCTCAACTGTCACAAGGCCACCACTAAACCCTGTCCCTGAGGTCCAGATCTCCACAGCTGTGAAACACGGCCAGGGATGGTGATTCAACCCTCTTTCTCAGCAGCCTGCTGCAAGCCCTGAGAACCCCTTCCTGGAAGAAGTTTGTCCTCAGGGCCAGCCTCAGCTTCCCCTAGTAACACTTGAGGCCATTTCCTCTTGTCCTGTTGCTTATTCCTTGTGAGAAGAGGAAAAACTCCCACCTTTTTACACCTAGCTTTCAGGTAGCTGAAGACAGGAAGGTCTCATATCAGCCTCCTTTTCTTCAGACTAAAGAAGAGCCCCACTCCCTCAGCCACTCCTCACAAGGTTTGCTCTCCAGACTCTTCACCAACCTTGCTACCCTTCTGTGGACCTGCTCCAGCCTCCCAATGTCCTTCCTTTTTGAGGTGCCCAAATCTCAACCCAGTCCTCAAGGTGTGGTCTCATCAGCATCCAGTACAGGGGGACAATGACTTCCCTACTTCTGCTGGCCACACTATTTCTGATACAAGCCAGGATGCCGTTTCCATTCGTGGCCACTGCCCACTGCTGACTCATGATCAGTCAGACTCTTCACCAGCCTCACTGCCCTTCTTTAGACATGCTCCAGCACCTCAATTTTAATTCATATTTAAATCCAGCAAAATCTGCAACTGAACATCTTTGATAATTAAAGCTGTGAACCTGTTACTTATAAAAGTAGTAATAACATAACTAACAGATGCAGCCGTGAAGTTACTGAGCATCAAGTTTAAAACAAGGATGAGTATCTTCACATTGTACATCACTGGTCCATGGAGTGCATTACTGCACAACAAGGAGATTCAAAAAACAGGTAAGAGAAATTCACTGAAGAGTTAATGTCAACAGGTGTTAGAACTTGAGGAATCAGAGAATCACAGAACATTAGGGATTGGAAGGGACCTTGAAAGATCAACCAGTCCAATCCCCCTGACACAGCAGGATCACCTCACTGGAGAAGCCAAAGATGGAATCAGAATCACTCAGGGTTGGAAGGAACCATCATACAGTTCCAACCTCCCCAGCACAGTCAGNCACCTCCCTCGACCTGCTGGCCACACTTCTCCTGATGCAGCCCAGGATCCAGTTTGCCTTTAGGGCTGCAAGTGCCCACTGCTGGCTCATGTTGAGCCTCTGGTCCACAAGCAGCCCCAAGTCCTTCTCCCCAGGGCTACTCTCCAGCCAGTCACTGCCCAGCCTGATCACCTAGACCAAGTCACACAGGAACATGTCCACGCGGGTTTTAAACGTCAACAGATAAGGAGACTCCAGGCCCTCCCTGTGCAGCTCCTTCCAGGGCGGTATCACCCTCACTGGGAAGAAGGTTCTTCCCATATTGATGGGGAACCTCCTCTGTTCCAGCTCTCACCCGTTGCCCCTTGTCCTATCATTAGATGCCCCTGAGCAGAGCCTGGCTCCATCCTCCTGACGCCCGCCCTTCACGCTGAAAAACTGCTGTTTACTCCACACTACGCAGTGTTTTACAAGCTGTATGAAAAGCTGTGAGAAACAGGACAAAAATCTCCCTCTAAGTGTCTTTCAAAAGGTAGTCTGTAATTAGTCTGTGCCCTGAAGCACTCACTAAATTAATTTCATTTAATTCACAGAATCATTAGGGAGTGGAAGGGACCTCGAAAGATCATCCAGTCCAATCCCCCTGCCACAGCAGGATCACCCAGACCAAGTCACACAGTCAGTCAGGGTTAAAAGGGACCAAGGATCATCCAGTTCCAACTCCACTGCCATGGGCAGGGACACCCCACCCCAGATCAGACTGGCCTTGTATGACTCAAGACCTCTGACACCACTTTCCAAGTCTTCTATGGATCTATGTCCCTTAGTAGTATTTTGTGGCTTTGAGTTCCAGAGACCAGTCGTTCTGCAGGAAAAAACCCTCCACACACATACTTGGGATAAATTCCACTCTGCGATAAAAAACAGGCAGTCCCCAGAGACTGAAGAAAAATTATGTGCTTACATCTGAGGGGAACATTTGTTTTAATAAAACTACCAAAATTATTTATATAGAGCAGATCACATTTTCCCTTTCTATTAATAGCAAATTAAGATGAATCAGAGTTATGATACTAAGTAGAGACTTCCATAACTGTTCCCAAATTAAATTAGATTGTTTTGTGAAACAGACACCACATGCTATTTGTTTTTATTGATTTACACAGTGTTGATTGCCACAGCAATGAGGAACACACCAGCACAATGCAAAAAACTTACCATAACTAAGGTTACAGCAACTCTGCTGCTTCTTGCTCAACCAGCAGCAAGAACAGGAACTGCTTTAAAGATTTACTATAAATTACAAACCATTCAGAGAATGAAATGGATGAGAATTTTTTTGAAGTTGGAAATTATTTCAATGTCAGTTCTACTAAACTGCTTAGGAAAAACAGAATAAAAGGCTACGAGGATGATTAGGGGACAGGAGGGCATGGCTTATGAGGAGAGGCTGAGGGACTTGGGGCTTTTTAGTCTGGAGAAGAGGAGACTTAGGGGAGATTTGATCAATGTTTATAAGTACCTGAAGGCTGGCCAGGAGGGGGGGGACAGGCTCTTTTCACTTGCTCCCTGTGATAGGACAAGGAGCAATGGGTGTAAGTTGCAGCAGAGGAGGTTCCGCCTCAACACAAGGGGGAACTTCTTTGCTGTGAGGGTCACAGAGCACTGGAACAGACTCCCCAGGGAGGTCGTGGAGTCTNACCTCCACCCTGGGCAGCCCATTCCAGTGCCTGACCACTCTCTGTGGGAAGAATTTCTTCCTGATGTCCAGTCTAACCCTGCCCTGTTGAAGCTTGAAGCCCTTACCCCTGATTCTGGGTCTCTTCAGCTTGGAGAAGAGGAGACTGAGGAGTGACCTCATTAATGTCTATAAGTATGTGAAGGGTGGATGTCAGGAGGATGGAGCCAGGCTCTGCTCAGGGGCACCCAGTGACAGGACAAGGGGCAGCGGGTGTGAGCTGGAGCAGAGGAGGTTCCACATCAATGTGAGAAGGAACTTCTTCCCAGTGAGGGTGATGGAGCCCTGGAACAGGCTGCACAGGGAGTGGGTTGAATCGCCATCCCTGGCCGTGTTTCACAGTCATGGCGATCTGGAGCTCAAGGACAGGGTTTGGCGGTGGCCCTGGGACAGTTGGGTTGATGGTTGGACTCAATGATCTCAAAGGTCATTTCCAACCTAAACAATTCTGTGATTCTGTGGTGTGTTCCTGATGCTGCACATGCAGCTCATGCACTGTGATGTGGGAAGGGCTGTGGAAATAGCATGTCTAAGCTGCATCAGTGAGAAAAGACAAGTAGTCCAGACCATGAAGGCAGCACAGTGCAGTGCACAGGACCAGCATTAAAAAGAAGATGGGGATATTATTATCTAACAAAGCTGGTGTCTAGTAGATGAACCCAGAATCAGGATATGGCTTCAATACTGGCCACATCACACCATCCACACCAAATCAGACCATTGCCTTCGATGGAAACTGCACCCACAGAACTGAATCAAGGATTTCCCCACCACTTGATCACTTAGGTAACTTGGCTTTAGCCAACATCTCCAAATCTCTCTTTTCAGGGAATTATTGAGGTTTTGGTAGCAATAAGAACAAAAGGGAATAGGGTACAAGTCTCAAGGATACAGCATGGCTAGGTTACATGTTCCCAACCAGAAAGGAAGGGTCTTAATTACTTCCTCACATTGTACACCAGAAAGAATCTCCATCATGTGTAAAGAGCTGACTTGCTGGGAGATGCACGATAGCTTTCACATCTCAGGAATGAGCGCTATCAGTGACAGTAAAAAGAAAGAGCACTCTCAGATGACAAAGATAACCAAGATCTCTATAAAACAGAAGCAAGATCCAATCTTACTTTGCTTATGACCATTGCAAGCTCTCTCATCTCACTGGTCATGCCAACGAAAGCACTAAGGGGTTTCAACAATCGTTCCTGAAAGAGACAGACGTATGTTCTTGTCAGACACCAGTTAAACACACCGTGAAATAGTCAGCTCTTGCCTCTGCTGAAGTGAGCACTACACAACACACTAAATTCAAGCCAGCATTTTACCCTCAGATGTTCCCGTGGGTTTCTGCAGGGGGTTTATTGTTGGAGAATCCTAGGGTATCACGTGTATTTCTTGTTTAGTTCAAAAAGTAAATAACCCTCATTAAATTAGATGGGTATCGAGCATGACTGTCCAGCCAAGAAGGAAATAGGATTATAGAACCATTAGAGTTTGGAAGGGACCTCAAACGATCATCTAGTCACTCAGAAATCCATACCCACCAAGTCAGTGCTTGGGTATGAGGACAACCTCGTCGTGACATTCTGTGTTGTTGCTGGTTAGTAAAATTCATGCTCATGTACCTTGGGTGGGACCACGAACAGAAGCACTTACTGAAGGATCTGGATCACAGTCAAAGCTATTCAAGGCTATTCCATTCGATGATACTTTGACAGCATCCTGACCCATCCTGTGGAAGTCAACTACTTGGCCCTAAAGGAGAAAACAATGCTTTTATAGGTTTTTTATAGGTTAGAGCTGCAGTAGACTAAATTTTGCTTGTCATTATAGCAGTTAATTTGATTAATTAATTCCTAAATACAGCACAACCTGAACACAATTATTACCACTGCTTTTAAAGACAGAATCAGAGCACTGGGGGATTGGAGTAGATGATCTTTCAAGGTCCCTTCCAATCTCTAATGATTCTACAATTCTATAAGTGATCTCGAAAGATAGAATTGTAGAATCATTAGGGATTGGAAGGGACCTCGAAAGACCATCTAGTCCAATCCCTCTACCACAACACGAACATGCCCAGGTGGGTTTTGGTCATCTCCAGAGAAGGAGACTCCACAACTCACCTGGGCAGCCCGTTCCAGTGCTCTGTTACCCTCACCAGGAAGAAGTTCCTTCTCATATTGATGTGGAACCTCCTGTGTTCCAGCTGACACTCATTGCCCCTTGTCCTACCATTAGATGACACTGAGCAGAGCCTGGCTCCATCTTCCTGACACCCACCCTTCACGTATTTATAAACATTAATGAGGTCACCCCTCAGTCTACATTTCTCCCAGCTAAAGAGACCCAAAATGTGTTTCCTTTCTGGATGTTACTTAATGCAAGCAGAGCCTCCTGTGAACTATTCATCAAATCCTAAAACTGATCACTCAGCTAATTAATTATACAGGGACAACTGCTCGGGTCATTTAAAAGGCCATCAGGCCTTGGAACAGGCTGCCCAGGGAAGGGGTTGAATTGTCATCCCTGGACGTGTTTAAAAGTTGTGGAGATGTTGAGCTCAGGAACAGGGTTTAATGGTGGCCTGGGGACAGCTGGGTTAATGATTGGACTCTATGAGCTGAAGGGTCTTTTCCAATCTAAATGACTCTCTCCTTCTATGATTTTATATATAAACAGACATCAAAAGCTCACATTTAATATTTGTGAAAAAATTCTCTGTATTTTCTTCTACATACTCATTTCTAGCACAAATCACACAGTAGGTTTCCACCAACCTTTCTTGGGTGCGTGCTGTCTCCTCCATTTTTGTTCACTGCCACGATGCTCAAGCCAAAGTCAGATTGCTCCAGATTAACTGCATTGTCATTATTCTAAAGAAAAAACAATTGTAAAACAGGTAAGTTTAAAGCAGATAAGTTTAAAACTTAAGAGTTTAAGTTTAGGCCCAGAGGAGTGCGTGAAGAGACACAGAGATGGAATGTTGGATTAGCTAAGCAGGGTTGGGTCTGGTTTGGGATGGGAGACAGTCTGGGTACAACCAGGTGCTGTAGGCTTACCCTGCCCCAGTGGAGTGGTTGGATGATCTTTTGAGGTCCAAGCTGTAACATTTTGTGATTGTGTTCATATATATCCAGATGGGGTGTAAAATTATTAGTATTCATTATAATTGTTATTATTGTAATAAAATTATTATTAATATTGCTGTTATTACCACTATTATATTTCATTGTATGTGGTAGGAATCTTCATGTTACATAACCATGACAAGAGACACTTAATGAATGCAGGAAACAACAGACACATCTAAGATCACAGTATCACAGTATCACAGTAAGGATAAGGTTGGAAAAGACCTTAAAGATCATGCAGTCCAGCCTACACCCAAATAAACCCAGTAATCCTAACATCTAGATCATCTAGATCATGCCACTCAGCACCTCATCCAGCCCAACCTTGAACAACTCCAGGGACGGTGACTCAACCACCTCTGTGGGCAGCCCATTCCAAAACCAGATCACTCTTTCAGTGAAAAATCTGTTCCTGATGTCAAGTCTAAACCTTCTCTGATGGAGCTTAAGACCATGACCCCTTGTCTTGTCTCCAGTGGCCAGGGAGAAAAGACCAACCCCTGTCTGACTACAACCACCCTTCAGATAGTTATAGACAGTGATAAGATCACCCCTGAGCCTCCTCTTTTCCAGACTAAACAAACCCAGCTCCCTCAGCCTCTCCTCATAGGGCTGATCTTCCAGCCCCTTTACCATTCCAGTTGCCCTTCTCTGGACTCATGCCAGCACCTCGACATCCCTCTTAAACTGAGGGGCCCAGAACTGAACACAACACTCCAGGTGTGGTCTAACCAGTGCCAAACACAGGGGAAGGATAACATCCCTTGATCTGCTGGCCACACCATTCTTAATGCAGGCCAGGATGCCACTGGCCCTCTTGGCCGCCTGGGCACACTGCTGACTCAGATGCAGCATGTCAACTCATTTTAGGCTTATAGAAAACAGAATCACAGAACATTAGGGATTGGAAGAGACCTCGAAAGACCATCTAGTCCTATTCCCCTGCCCGAGCAGGATCCCCTAGATCAAGATGCATAGGAACATGGCCAGGCAGCCTTTCCTGGGATGGAGGTGAGGCTGACCAGTCTATAGTTACCTGGGTCCTCTTTCTTACCCTTTTTGAAGATTGGAGTGACATTTGCTATCCTCCAGTCCCCAGGCACCTCTCTTGATCCCCAGGACGTTGCAAAGTTGATGGAGAGTGGCCTAGCAATGACTTCCACTGTCTCCCTTAGTACACGTGGGTACATCCCATCTGGGCCCTTGGATTTATGTACATCCAGTTTGATCAACTTATTCCTAATCCAGTCCTCATCAACTGGGGCTAACTCCTCTCTTGCCTCAACTTCCTCTGGAGTCTCAGCAGTCTGGGTTTTGATATCAGGACAGCTCCCAGAAGTATAGACATAGGCAAAGGTGGTGTTCAGTATCTCAGCTTTCTCTGTATCCTCTGTCTCCAGGGCACCTACCTCATTCAGCAGGGGGCCTACTGAGACGAGACCTCCTTAATGTCTATAAATATTTGAAGGGTGGGTGTCAGGAGGATGGAGCCAGGCTCTTCTCAATGTCATCTAATGATAGGACAAGGGGCAGTGGGTGTGAGCTGGAACATAGGAGGTTCCACATCAATATCAGAAGGACCTTCTTCCTAGTGAGGGTGACAGAGCAATGAAAGGGGCTGCCCAGGGTGGTTATGGAGTCTCCTTCACTGGAGAAGTTTAAAACCAACCTGGATGTGTTCCTGTGTGACATGGTCTAGGTGATCCTGCTGTGCCAGGGGGATTGGACTGGATGATCTTTCAAGGTCTCTTCCAATCCCTAATGATTCTATGACTCTGTGGTTTTAACAGGAAAGCCCTGGATGGTCTCAATACAGACTGAATTATACACCTCCCTTTATTCCACTTTTTGCTCCCCAAATCACAGCCAGAAAGCATATATGGTCCTAAAGTCTTGTATCTCTAATATCCTTTAATTCATAACTACTGTAAGTTATTAATTGTGTAAGTCACGTGCTCCTGCCTTTTAAAACAAAATCACAGTAACTTCAGCTGTAACGCTGCCCGGACACAACATATTCAAACCTGTTTGGGCTGCTCCTTCATGGATGATTTTACTTCTGTCGCACTCCCAGGAGAGGTTTTTGACAATGATCGTTGAACCTTCTCGTTTTTGGGCTTTGGGAGACTCTGAGAAGAGCTTGATGCCCTAGAATAAAAAATAATAACATCCTGAAAGGCTTCCAGGATTTCCTTTTTTCCTTCAAAATCCCACCAGATGAGTCACAGAACATTAGGGATTGGAAGAGACCTTGAATGACCATCCAGTCAAATTCCCCTGACACAGCAGGACCCCCTAGATCAAGTCACACAGGAACATGTCCAGATGGGTTTTAAATATCTCCAGAGAAGAAGGTGTCGTTTTCAAATAGAGCAGTCTGGGGCTAACTTTGCTCCTATTGAACTCAGAGCATTTGTTTAAATCACAGTAAAGTTCAGAGCTTACTTCCTCCCAGTGAGGGTGGCAGAGCACTGGAACAGGCTGCCCAGGGTGGTTGTGGAGTCTCCTTCACTGGAGATGTTCAAGACCCGCCTGGATGTGTTCCTGTGTGACTTGGTCTAGGTGATCCTGCTGTGTCAGAGGGATTGGACTGGATGATCTTTTGAGGTCCCTTCCAATCCCTAATGATTCTGTGATTCAAACACACCCTTGTAAATAGTAAACACATCCTTATTTTACTCTAAAAGATAAAGAAAAATGGACCATGCAGTCAGCAGTGAGACCCTAGGCTTCAGCACTCCTGTGGTGTCACAACATTATAGAATCACAGAACATGAGGGATTGGAAGGGACCTCAAAAGAACATCCAGTCCAATCCCCCTGCCACAACAGGATCCCCCAGCTCCAGT